>PVIU01008249.1:16443-85022 GCA_004026605.1 Ondatra zibethicus
TCTCTCTCTCTCTCTCTCTCTCTCTCTCTCTCTCTCTCTCTCTCTCTCTCTCTCTCTCTCTCTGCCTTAGTTTGAAAATCAGGGCATCAGGGCAAAACTTCCGGAGGGAGAATGAGATCATCTTCTCAGAGAAAATGCTCATCAAGTGCCCCCTGGCGGTTGGTTTTTAAATTTTATTCTTGATTGCCAATGGTTTGTATTTATGGGGTACAGTGTGTCTGACAGGCATTATGCTAACGAAATACGCTTTCGGCATGGGAGGAGGCTCGGTTGTTCTCAAATAAGTTACTGTTACATGTCCCCAAAGAGTCTCCTGTCCCTGTTGTCCCCACTGGGAACTGGCAAGTGGAAGATCAGAATAGCTGCCTCTCTAGGCCAGGCTCCAACCTTCCCTGTTTGTCAAGGGGCCCCAGTTTGTGTTAGTGTAAGGCCTGGAGGTTTTGGATGACGTAATTCTGCCTACTCCTATTTGAGGCGGAGTAGCTTAACCTGAGCTGGTGAGTCTGGAGCAGCAGAGATGTTGAAAGCGCAACATAGGAATTTGCAGTCAGGACTTACAGACAGAGCCTTATTTAATTCTTATAATTATCTGGTGTAGGAGGCCCTCGCTTTACAGACTGAAGCGCTGAGGCTCAGAGAGACTCAGTAACCTACCCAATACCACACAGCTAAGTTGGTAGGAGAGCAGGCCTTGAACGTGGGTCTAATATATAGCCTATCACTAATTACTGCCCTGGAAATTATTCCATTCTTCTACTCCCCTCCTCATCTTCTCTGCTTATCACCCGCTCTCCCCTCTGGCATTATAGTTTGCTCCTCCTGCGTTGTCTGAGCTCTGCCTCCAGTTGGACCTCTTTCCTGTAGTCTGAATGCTCCCTCACAGGGTAGCTTTCCCGTGGCCATCTCCTCTTTTTCAAGCCCAGCAGGTCCCTGCCATTACTCCTTCCATCCTGCTCTGCCCAAGATCCTAGGTTACTCAGCTGTCACCTCTCTTCTTGTCACTTAGCAGTGGGCCTTCCTTTCTCTCCCTGTCACCCCTGCCCAGTCCACACATCCATCTGACACCTCAGGGCCTCTGGTGTCACCCTCTCTCTCTCCAGACACCTTTGTTGGCTATACCTGGCATGGTCACCACTCTTTACTTATCTCTAAGACCTCTGGTTTCAGAACCTTTTTCTCAACACTATCTATCTCCCCACAGTGATTGCAAGTAACTGCTCACGAGCCAGGGTTAAAATGTGACAGATGAAGGTTAATGCCACGCTACACTAAATCCTCAGAGCTTTCTCCTCTTAGGTCTCATGGCTCCCCTAGTGGGGTACTTACTCCTATTTTCCCCATTTTGCAGGTTGGAAACAGGGAAAACTTGCCACCTATGGTTAGTGGGTGGGAGCCCTGGTATTTGAAGTCATGCTGTCCAATTCCAGAACGCTTGGACAAAGCCACTACTCTACACTGTCTCATGTGACATCCTGCTTAATACCATTTGGAGGTTGTCGCCCGCACAAACTGCCTCAAAGCGCCCTGGAATCCTGTGCCAATTTATACACCAAACATTAGCCCCTTCTACTGCCCTGTTTCTAAGCTTTTAGTAAAATGGCCTTTCTGCTGCCCAGAACACTCCTGCCTTTGAATTTTGCTACGCGGCCTCTGTGCCGAGGATGTCCATCTCCTCACCACCACAGGCAAGCTGGGTTCACACTTTAAGAACTGTCTCGAGTGTCACAGCCTCAGTGAAAATGACTAAGTTCTTTCCCAACCAGGCAAGGGTTCCTTCCTTTATGAATTCTCCACTGCAGATGGCTTCAGTTAATAGGCCCACTCATAATTGCTTCCTTCCCTGCTTGAGTTCTGCTGCAGCTGCTGACAGGCACCCAAGCACCGTCCCTTCATCTCCCTCAGCTGCCTGCCCTCCAGGAGCCCAAACGGCCCTGCCCAGTGAGCAGGCAAATGGCTGTTAGAGTCGGTGCTAAAGAATGCTGGGCATGGTGGTGTGCGCCTTTAATTCCAGCACTTGGAAGACAGAAGCAGGGAGCTTTCTGAGTTTGAGGCTAGGCTGGTCTACAGAGCAACTTCCAGGACAGACAGGGCAACACAGAGAAACCCTGTTTTTTTTTTTTGTTTTTTTTTTTAAAGTTGTGTGGTACCACTTCACACTCATTGGGATGATTATCACCAAAACCATAGAAAATAACAAATGTCAGCAAGGTGCGGGGGCTAGACTGCTTACCCCTGTCTCTGAGAGTATGCCCGCTGTTAAAACAGTACGGCAGTTCCCTAAATCATTGAATAGAGAATGGCTGCGGACCCAGAAGTGAGCCTACTTCCGGATACATGGTCAAAAATATGGAGAGCAGCGACTTAGGGGGATATTTTCACACCCTTGTGTGCAACAGAATTGTTCACAGTAATCAAAGGTGAAAACAGGTTAAGTTTCTGTTAATAGACGGATGTGATAACAAAATATGGTGTATATGAACAATGGAATATTAGTCAGCTGTAAAAATGCAGAAGATTCTGCCCAAGGCTACAGCTTGGTGAGCGAAACTGGAGGACTCAGCCTGTCCCAAATAGGACACATGCTATGGAGGACGTTGTGCTAAGTGGACTCTGCCTGTACCAGATAGCACACAGGCTAGGTGGTTCCCCTCACATAAGGTGCCTAGAGTGGCCAAGTGCAGAGGAGTAGAGTGTTGCCAAGGCGATGGGTAGAGGGCACAATTTGGAGCTGTGGCTTATTAAATACAGTGCTAATTCAGGAAGATGGGAAAGTTTTGGTGATGGGCGGTGGTGACAGGTGGTGTAAACATCTGATTGTACACACAATCTCCCTGGATTGTACATGCAAAGACTGTATCAAATGGTGATTTACTTTCTGCCACTGTACCACAATTGCAAAATAAGAGAGACTGCCATCTTGGCAGTAAGTTGTGTTGGAGCGAGGAAGGCTGGGGAGGAGGAGACACCTGGGGATATGGAGTCACTGCAAATGTCTCAAGGTCGAGGGTGGCTATGGAGTAGCCAGGCCACACCTGGGGATCAGGCGTGGTTGTTACAGAGGACAGAGAAGTGGGACCAAGCTGGAATCTTCATCCTGTTACCTCCTAGCTTTGGAGCTGCGGGCAAATCGTCGAACCTTTCCACTGGAGCTCATTGGAATCAGTGCCTATGAGACAGGAAGACCTTAATAGGCAGTGGCTGTCACCTGCTCAGCATGTGTGGTAGCGATCACCTGCTCAGAACATCCAGTACAGAAGAGCTGGGATCGGGTGGTCTGGGCTCCCTGATGGAGAGACTGCAGCATCTGGAAACTCAGCCTGTTTATTATAGAGTTGAACAGGGAGGTGGGGTTGCCTCATACAGATAAATAAGAAGGCAAGTTTATTACAGAGACAGTATACTATAAACAGGCGGCTGGGCAAGGAGGCAGCTCTAATTGATCTCTGTAGGTCCCGTCTCTGTAGGGGAGCCGTCTGTACATAGGGGTGGGGATGTTGGGAGGGAGACAGCTAGGGTGGATGCTTTCTGTACACCCTAGCAACAACCACACATGGAGCAGAGGAAGACTTTGCCATCCCTCTGAGCCTCATCTGGGGAAGGCTTGGCTGCTCCCACTGTTGTACACAGCTGTGCCTGTGTCAAACCTTACACACCCAGGACTTACACATCCCCTACGATGGTGCTCAGAGTGTGGACAGAGGTCCAGCTGCACCCAATCCAGCTGGGAGGAGAGCCTGCTCAGACCCTGCTGAGGAATAGATGGAGATGAACCCCAGGACTGTGTGTTTGTGGGGAACCCTTCCACAGCAGAACTATGAGGAGCCCTGAGGCAGTTCCGTGAGTTCAGGTGTACCAAGATCTGGTTAAGTTAGCTGAGTCCTCAGAGACCAGCTCGGACCCAGGAGACGCAGATCCCACTGTAAGCCTTGGTCTTTGGAGGTAGCTGTGATTTCGTTGTCACGTGGTAGGCAGCCCCTTTGAGCAGCAGAGGGGTAGTACCAACTCACAGAGCAGGCTGTGTCCCAGCGCGCTGCACTGATGGTAGAGCAGGGAGGCTCACGCAGTCTGTCATGCAGTGAAGTGACTTGATTGTCCCTCTTGGGGGACTGTTCCCAGGAGGGGTGGCAAGGGAGGCAGTGAAATAGAGAGAGATAAGGTGTCCATTCCACCCTTATCGCTGGGAAGGAGAGCTAAGATATGGTCTCTTTGCATGCTGAAATGGACAGAAAGAGCAACATGACAACAATGAACACTGGCCACAACTTGGGAAGATGTCACAAGACCACCTGTTTTCAGAGGGGGTACCCCTGAAGCATCCCGTCCTTGGGCCTCCCTCACTCAAGGATGCTAACTTGGAGGGACATCAGGGCCCTGTGACAAAGCACCAATTCTACACCCCCAAGTCCCGAGACCAAGCCTGTTCCTTCTGGGGCCTGAGATGCTGAGAAGGGCAGCTGATGTCCTGGAATAGGACACAAGGTTCCCTTCTCTTGTTTCAGGCAAGTGGTACATGGTCTTCCACTAGAAGCAGATAGTTCCTAAAGGAGGGGAGAGTGTCCCTCAGGATTGGAGGTCCTCTGGGGAAGATCCTATGTTTTGCGAAACCACTGCAGACATGGGTGTCTACTGTCAAAAGAGCATGCTGTCATGGATCAATCACAGGCAGAATTTATTCATGACCATTTCGTCTGCTCTGTAGCCCCAGGACAAGGAATTCACCTTATGCCCTTTGGCAGCAATGGGGAACTTCAGTATGGAAGCCACATAAAGAATGGGCTGAAGGAACAGCGTATGAAAGGGACCTAGGGGACACCATTAGCTGTATGTGGCTGTGGTGGGGAGGAAGGCTTCCGAAACCTTACACATGTATTTTAATTAGGTTGAAATTCACATAAAACTAAGCATCCTTTAAAAAAATTTAGTTTATCTTATTTTATGCATGTTTTGTGTGTGCCTGAGGGTATGTATGCATACCACATGTATGCAGGGGCGATGATGTTAGAAGAGGGTGTCCAGTCCTCTGGAACTGGAGTGACCGGCAGGGTGAGCTGTCACGTGGGTGCTGGGAACTGAAGCCAGGTCCTCTGCAGGATGCCTCTAAGCCATCTCTCCAGTCCCTAACCTCACACGAGCTCTTACATGGATCTTAGCCGGACCACAGTGCCATCAGACATCCCTCTGATGATGGTAGTGAGGCCAGCTGAGGAGGCGGGGACAGCTGCCTGGGGAAGGGATGAAGCTGTTAGCAGGTGCTCAAGCGGGGGGGGGGGTGTCTGGTAGAAGAGAGGGCCCAGGCTCCCAGATGGGGAGGAGAAATGTAGATGTGGGGCTCAAGGAGAGTTGCCATCCTACATAGGAGAGATCCTGGAGGGAGAGAACAATCAATGGGAGTGAGGAGACACCAGGGGAAGGCCAGGAGCCCTAAACTTCTGCAGAGGTCTGGAGGAGGAGGCGGCTGGAGCTTCCATGCAAGGCCACAAGAGGGCGCCTTTAGGGCCAGACCTTCCATTTGTACCGACCTAAGACACTGGGGGACCAGGCCTTTCCGTGCATAGTCCCGACCTTCTCAGACCTTAATGAAGCTTTGCTACTTTCCACCAGGGGCCCCCACTTTTCCATCTGCCTAGCTGTAGAGGAATGACATTATTATTCAAACTTTCTCTGAACAGAGGCGCACCCTGGGAACCCAACAGAACAGCCATAGTCCCAGTGACCCAGGTAGCCAGAAGAAGAAGGTGCCCGGCCGAGGCTGGGTTCTGAAGCCCCTCTCTGGCCCTCTATGAACTACGCCATCTGCACAAGAGTGGCACTCTGGTCGGGAGACATCTGCACTGTATCTTCCCTTCCCAAGTTCTGAGTATCTGGGATGTGGAGTCCCACCTCTGCTGCACCCTGAGCTGCACCCTGAGCCTGCTTCATCCGTGCTTGCCTCCTGGACCTGTATTTCTATAATACCCTCGAGGCCTGCCTTTGTGTTGAATGGACTGGGGCAGCTTACCCGGGGGTGTGTAGATAGCGTCCACACGTGCCAATCTGGGTGGCTGCTATGTTGAAAGTCCCTGTGGGTAGGGAGGGCAGGCAGACTTCTGTCACTGTCTGGTATGAGTTCTAGGAGTCCAGCCAGCCCTGCAGCTCACAATGAGACTGCATTTGTTAGTAGAAGTTTTTTTTTTTTTTAAACTGGTTCATTTGGCTTTTAATTAGCATACAAAGTAATGGGTACATTGTGGTATTTTCACAATACTCCATTTTTGTTGCTCCTCCTTCCCCATGCCTGCAAGCCTTGAGCGTTTCCTCGCTCTGGTGGTGGGTCACCCTTGGAAAGTCTAATACCCTTAAAAGCAGTTCCTCCCTTTTGGGCTTGAGAGATGATGGCTTGGTGCTTAAGAACCATTGTTTTGCCCCTAAAATGCAGAACTGAGGCTCCATCCCCCACACTAGCAACACAGGGTAAAAATGGGATGAATGATTGCATGCTAGAATCACACACAAGATGAGTGAAAGACTTGTACCAAATATTAAGAAAAATGAACATATCAGTAAAGTGCCTTGTATAACTTAAAAATAATTAAGTAGCTAGAGAGATGTCTCTTCAGGAAAAGACCCCTGCTTCCAAGGCTGGTGACCTGAGTTTGATTCTAGGAAACCTGAAGTTGTCACCTGACCTTCACTTGGTATGTGAAGGTCACTTGCCATGGTATATATGTATAAATTCATTTGCCTTGGTATGTATGTACACACACACACACACACCAAAAATGTAATTTTAAAATAAATTAAAGATAAACATTAAAAAATAAAACCACCGTTTCTCCTCCAGAAGGTCATGTTCATAGCCACTGCACCTCCCATCTCTGGGGGAGCCAATGCATTCTTCTGGCCTCCATAGGAAGCAGCCCTCTCTCCCTCTCTCTCCATCCCTTCTCCCCCACCCCTACACATAAAAATAAATCTTAAAAAGAACAGTATTTTTAAAAGCAAACCCCCAAAGCATTTTATATTCTTTGAAATTTTCATATTTGTACAATGTATTTTGATCATATCCATTTTCTCCTTCCAGCTCCCCCTGCTGGCTCAGTTTATCACTGTAGAGACTTGACCATAGAGCAAGCAGCTCCTCCCTGAGCCCCCTGTGCTGAGCATATGCCAGCCACAGTCTTACCTTCATCTCCTCATCAGTCACATGGTAGGCTAATCCAAGGGTTGAATGTGTTTTCTTCTCTATGACAGGCTGATGAACTCAACAAGTGATTGCTGACTATGGCTTCCAGCTTCTCACATCACTCACATAGGAGGGACCGGTGTGTGGGCTTCTTCTCCCCACCCCCATATGTTCATATATGCATACATGCACATGACCAGTCCTTCCTACTTCATCTGAGGAATTGGTTACCAAAGCTTAATTCTGACAAGCTCCCTAGAGGTTGAGATCTCTAGAACTTTCTAGAAATCATCTAACCTCAGGCTTGGATTCCATCTTTTCAGAGTACCCAGGCCAACCATAACACAATCAACATCATGGTCATTGCTACAGCATCAGCATTGTTGCTTATTGCCTGTCCATCACTCATTACCACCCCTGCTGCCACACCCACTTCCAATATCCCCTTCATTAGCACCACCCACATATAATCATTTACTCAGCAAACACTTACTGCACATCTGTTGGGTCAGACACGGACTGTCTCGGGCACCAGGTATAGATCAGGGACAAACAGCCTCCTGAGAGCTTACACTTAAGGTGCTAAAGGGACAGTGGAGGAAGCCATAAGAAGTAAATTATCAAAAACGCTAGAATTTGATACATACCATGAAAAGGAAGCAGAGAGTGGTAGTGGCTGGAGAGTGGAGCCAGCGGGCAGGCTACAGTTTCATATAGCATGGTCAGGGCCAAAAACAGTCACGCCCAGAAGGTGAGGGAGTTGACCATGCTTCGTCGTACTTACTGAATGCTTATTATTATGTGTTTATAAAGCACGAAACACACGATAAAGACATCGCGGGACGAGTCTGAAATGGCAAGGACAGACCTCCTTCAACAGTTCGCATTTAGGCTCTGATCAGATGAGCATTTATTTCATGATGCTTTGGAGGAACCTTGCAGGTTTTTTCACAATGCTGCCCCCTAATGTTAAATGGGAGCAGTGCAGGGTGAGGAATTGAAGAGTTCCATTTCCCACCTAGGTATTAGCATATTTTGTTAGATATTCCCAAGTATAGAAAAATATTATGAAATAAATATATTTTAAATTTCAAAATCTCACAGGGGTGAGGCCAAATTGAAAGAGACAAATCCACCTAAAATTCCCACAATTTGTAAAAATATAAATAAAATTACATTCTATTAATTATATGTGTTTGTGATATTTATGGACCCTGTGTATCACAGACTAGGTTGGTTATTCCCTTCAGTTTACATTCATCTTCATAATATTTGATGAGAGAAGTGGTCCTAATACATATGAAGAGAGAGAGAGACTGTAATTAAAATGAGTTTTATTTAGTCCCAACCCAAGGGGTTATATGTGGTGGGGTCTTTCTTAAGCATCTAGAAAACACACATTTTAAATGTGGTAGTAAATATTAAGTAAAAAGGGATTGCTGGACATACCGCAAACATCCATCTCAACCCAGACAGCAGCACTGTGCTTTATGGGGAAGTAATAGACTATCCCTTATTCATGTTTGGGGGGGGAGACAAGCCACCCATTCTGGAGGTCCACGCCATTTGGCATCAAAGATTGAGTTTTTTTTTTTGACAGCGTTTCTTTGTATAGCCCTGACTGTCCTGGAACTTGCTCTATAGACCTCGAATTCACAGAGATCTGCCTGTCTCTGCCTACTGAGTGCTGGGATTAAAGGTGTGTGCCACCACTGTCTGTTTGAAAGGCTGACTTTATTAAATTAAAAATTAGAAATGAGGCAGTAAATCACTGACAGTCTAGCGGTAAGGTACAAGTATGTGCTCAGAAAAAGGGAAAAAATAGTGGAATGAAACATTAAGGTGATGGGACAAAGCGTCCATATGGCACGCAGGTAGATGACTGAGGACAAGAAGATCCTTTGCCACATCAGCTAGGAAAGAAAGCTTTGGGTTTAAATCTAGTGTAGAAGAGCTAAAGTAGCGGGACTTCACATCGCTTCTGAAGGTGGAAATGCAGACTGCGTTCTCAGATGGAAAAACTTGGTGTCGTCAACACAACCAAGTAAAATACAAAGTGTAGGGTGGTCCTAATACAATTGCCAGTGAGGATTGTGGGGGAGAGAACTGGACTTATTGCTTCTAAGGTTCATGTAAAAATGAGTATTTCACACTAGATTCATGATAGGCAGAGCTAATATTATGTATCATATATTTCAAAGTTGCTGAGAGAATAAATTTCAAATATTTTTTTCCTGCAAAATCAAGCATGTGAAGTGATGGGTATATTAAGTAGATTTGATCATCCTACATTGTATACATGGGTGAGCTCATGCTTCTAATGCCAGCCTTTGGAGACTGGAACAGGAAGATCATGAGTTCAAGGCCAACCCAGACAACATAGAGACACTATCTTAAAACAAAAACAAGAATCACGTTGCACTGCAGAATTATATTCAATTATTAGTGGTCAATTAAAAAAGAAACTTCTGCTAGGAAGAATAGTGAGAGAGGATAATTCTATCAAATATTAAAATATGTCATGAAATTATAAGGATTTAAGCAGATCAATGGGCAGTATTTGAAAAGGAAGTCAAGAAGCAGGCTCACACACATAGATTTTTCCTATATTTTATTATTATTATTTTAAGATGTATTTATTTTATTTTATGTGTAGAAGTGTTTGCATGTATGTCTATACACCATGTGCATGTCTGATGCCTGTGGAGGCCAGAAAAGGGCACCAGAGCCCTTGGAACTGGATTCATAGATGATTGTTAACAGCTGTGTGGGGTACTGGGAACTGAACCTGGGCCCTCGGCAAGAACAGTCATTGCTCTTAATTGTGGAGCCATCTCTCCAGCCCTGATATTTCTTATATTTTAAAGGTGGAGTTTTGAATCACTGGGGACAATGAAACCAAACAAATCAAGGGATCTGGGAAATCCCCAGGCAGCTGGCCTCCGTGCGAATGCAGCTGAGCTCTTTATTCCCACCAACAAAGTCCCACATTCAGAGCTGGGAGTCTAAATGGTCACCCTGTAAATGTTCTAGAAGCAAGAGATAATTCTTTCTTAACCTTGGAGGAATAAGGGTTTACAAAGTACGACATGAAAACAGGAGGGAACAAAAACCCCTGACATGCTGGGCACATCAGTGCATCCTTTTAATCCTGGCACTTGGGCGGCTGAGGCAGAAAGGTGAGTGAGTTTGAGATCTGCTTGATCTACAGAGAAAGACTTCTCTAAAAAGTTCCAATCACCAACAGTACATGAGGAGAAAGATGGGCAAATTAAAGTGTGGGCAAAATCTAGAAGACAATAGCATTATGATTTAGAGTGTTACCGTTTCACATTGTACAAGACTATATAAATCTCTCCTTTAACAAAAAGTCAAGAGACATGAACTAAACTTTAAGGAAAACCCAAGGTAATGAGAGTCCATTGTCCAGAGTATATAAAAGCCATGAAGGATGGAATGTTGACACAGAGAGGGCATGATAGAGGGCAAAGGTCAGCATAACGCTTATTAACATGCTTGCCTTTAAGAACTGCAATAAAATGGATTCTAATACTGGGACACTGGGTAATTAGACTGAATAATAAACTGAAAGTGAGAGAGTATCAGAAGTAACAGGGCTTTAATTAGCATACTCTGCATCATATCTGCCTGTATGCCGCCATGTCCCACCATGATGATAATGGACTGAACCTCTGAACTGTAGCCATCCAATTAATGTCTTGCCATGGTCATGGTGTCTTTTCACAGCAATAGAAGCCCTAACTAAGCCCAAAGTTGGTACCAGGGACTAGGGTCTTGCTGGGATGGTCTTAACCATGTTTTTGTTTGAAGGAATTGGACCTAGGGACTTTGGATAAGAAAAGCAGTTGGACACTTTGAGCTCTGCTTAATGGGCCGTCCTAGCAGGAGCATGGGAGACACTGGTGCTGAGAGTGATGTGAACTGTTGGGAGCTCGCTCAAGAGGTTTCAGAGGAGAAGAACTTTAGTATGTTGCTTAGAAACCATTCTTGTGATATTTTGGTGAAGAATGTGGCTGATTTTTGCCCTTGTCTGAAGAGTCTGCCTGAGGCTAAGTGAAGAGTTTTGGATTAATTCCATTGGCAGAGGAAATCTCAAAACAGCCTAGTGTTGTTACAAGGAGGGGCTGCTTGTTTGTCCTGGCTGATCAGAACCAAAATAACCACCCAGAAACTATATTAATTAAAACACTGCTTGGCTCATTAGCTCTAGCTTCTTATTGGCTAATTCTTACATATTAATTTAACCCATCTCCATCAATCTGTGCATCACCACGAGGTTGTGGCCTACCAGAAAAGTTTCAGCTTGTCTGTCTCCAGAGGCTCCATAGCTTCTTTCTGACTCTGCCTCCTTCCTCCCAGCATTCTGTTTAGTTTTCCCCACCTAGCTCTGTTTCCCTATAGTTCTGATATAGGCCCAAAGAAGTTCCTTTATTCATTAACCAATAAAAGCAACACATAGACAGAAGGACCTCCCACATCATAGTATAGACTCTGTCCTATGGTTATTAGTGGCCACTCTTACAAAGATTTATAATGAAAAGGAGCAAGCTGAACAAGAGAAAGACATACATTTGAAGAGAAAAGGAGCACTGGAAAGTGGAATGGAGCTAAGTCTTGGGTTCAAGGTGATAAACAGATTAAGAAATGGAATAAAGGAAATGGTGATTTCAGGGCAAGATCCCACCCAGCTGAATTTCCAACTTGTGAAAAGGAATTAAAGAAAAGCTTAGAGTCATATGTGGTGGTTCACATCTTTAATCCCAGCACTCAGAGGACAGACGCTGGCAGATCTCTGAGTTTGAGGCCAGCTTGGTCTACAATTCAGTTCCAGGACAGCCAAGTTTAGGCAGTAAAGGGAACCTTTGAAGACAGAAAGTTGATGAAGATATAATTGAACAAGGAGGCCATGTTCCAGCCCCAGTAAGCAGCAGAACTTGACAGCTTTGACCACGTGGTTCTGGAGTTAAGTATAGAAGAAAGGGGCTATGGAATTTGCCTCTGTGACTAAGGAAAGCTGCTAAGGCCAGGCACGTGCCAGGGGTGTCCCTGAATGGAGGCCTAGAGAGGCCATTGTGTGAAACTGTGAAGTTGAAGCCTGAATTGCCTTAGAGACTCCAAGATGTTGGAGATGCCAGGGTCATGGGATACCTGCTGAGGAGAGCTGCTAACAGGGAGTGGAACCAGCCCAAGAGAAAGAAGTGTGTTGTAGTCAACAGAGCTGAAAGGAGTTGGAGATTGGAAGAGAATTTTGACATCAGACATGGAGATGCAGAGTTTGCAGTTTGCCTAGCTGATTTTTGGTCTTGCTTTGGTCCAGTATTTCCTCACTATGCTCCATTCCCAATGTTTTAGAATGGTAATGTATATTCTGTGCCATTACAAGTTTTGATTTTGATTTTATAGGGGATTACAGTTAAGATATTGCATGCATATCAGAAGAGACTTTGAAATTTGAACTTTAAAACACTGTTGAGACTGTGATAGACTATGGGAACTTCAAAGTTGGACTAAATAATACATTTTGCATTATGGTATTATTACAAGCTTATGGGGGCCAGGAAGTAGAATGTGGTAGTTTAAATGTAATTGACCCCCATAAGCTCATAGTGAGTGGCACTATTGGGAGGTGTGGCTTTGTTGGAGTAGGTGTGGCCTAGTTGGAGGAAATATGTCACTGTCGGAGCGGGCTTTGAGCTCTCCTATGCTCAAGATACCATCTTATATCTCAGATCACTTCCTGTTGCCTCTGGATTAAAATGTAGAACTCTCAACTCCTTCTCTAGTACCATATCTTCCTGTATGCTGCATGCCCCATCATGATGATAATGGACTGAACCTCTGAAATGTAAGCCACCTAATTAAATGTTTTCCTTTATAAGAGTTGCCATGGTCATGGTGTCTCTTCACAGCAATAGAAGCTTTGACTAAGAGTCTCTCTTTTCTTTAATTGTTGTTACTTATCTGTGATAGTAGGAATGCACAGGCACACACACACACACACACACACACACACACACACACACACACACACACACACACACAAAAACAACCTACTCAGACATATGTTTCCAGGGCTGACCATTTGGTACTGGATAGCCAGTTAGTGTGCTCTTCCCTGGGGAAGACTAACCGTCCCGTTCTCGGCCCGGTGAGTTTTCCCTTGCCCTCATCATCTGTTTATCGGTGCCATCCTTGCTCGGGTTATGTTTAGGCAGCCATGCTGGTGAGACACTAGCTTCTAACATCCCTAAGAGACACAGTCTCACAGCAAACTCCCTGTTCCTCAGACTGCTACAGCCTTCCTGCCCCCTCTCCCACAGTGACCCCTGAGCCCTAGGTGCGGGTGTTGTGTTGGAGATGTATCAGATGGGACTGGGGCTCCACAACTCTGCGTTTTTACTGGCTGTGGATTTGTCATGGTCTCTGTCTGCTGCCAAGAGAAGTGTCCTTGACGAGGGGTGAGGACTGCCCTAACCTGTGTGTTAAAGGACAATCTTGAGAGTGTAGCAGGGACTGTGCTGCTTTAGCTGAGTAGCAGTGGTAGGTTCTCCCCCAGGACCCAGGGCTCACATTCACCTTCTCCTACTCAGCCCAGGCCAAGCTGCCAATCAAGGAGAACTCCACAGACATGTCTATAAGCCAATCTGATGGAGGCAACTCCCAACTGAGACTCCTACAGATAACTCAGCTATGGGTGAAGGAAGAAGGAGGAAGATTGAGAGGTTTGTACTCCATAGAGAGCCTATGTTTTCCCAAACATACAAATATGCTCCATAACTGACCACATACTGAGCTACAGAAAACATTCAACATATCCCAATAATTATTTTACAGATCACAATTTTTTTTATCACAATGCATTAAAATTAGGAAGAGCCTGTGAGTTAGCAAGGAAAACATAATTAAAAACCTGATGAGTTTAGACCCAATGCCGATTTTACTTATTAAAACATGTGAAAAAAGTGGTCCTTACCAAAAATTACTCAATTTTACAGCGGACTTGTTAGCAAAAGAGGAAAATAAATCAAGTCACTTGCTGGAAATGGAAATCCAGAGTAACCCACGAGTGCGGGAAAACAGCTTGCTAAACTGAGAACTGTGTTCTAAAAATGATGTTTTCATTATCATCCCTTGTCAAATGAAGGGAAATGATCTTGAAGCTCAACATTCTTCGTGAAGGTGGGATAGGAGCCTGATAAGCAGGAAACAATTGCAACACATCGTGGCTTGCTTTGAAATTATCGATACACACGTGTGATGATATTCCCAGGAACACTGCTGAGGGTAAAGCATTCTCACTCACCCAGCGTCCACTCACTGTCACGTGACATAAATCAAACGGTAATAAAGATGACTGGGTTACAGCATCACACATCCGCATAGAGGAATCTCACAAACACAAGCAAAAGGCCAAGTTGCAGAGACTTTGATGTGCTATATAGCGCGGTCATTTCTTTAAAACTTAAATATGCACAAGATGATGCTTGAGGGCTACATGCATTCATGGTGAATGCACACACAAATGTATGGACATGGTGAAATAGATCTGAGATGATGGCCAACCCCGAGGGACAGGGGGTGGATACAGGATCTTGGAGGCGCTGGAGGGCAACTTTGTGCATGGCTTGCATCTTAGATAAACCTGATGATGGATGTGTGAAGGTGCAGCACACTATTGTTCACAGTTTCTGTGATTTTAGTGATTACACAGGCCACTGTTACACTGGTTGTATGTTATTAGGGAATAAAACACACAACGCAAATCTCTTTCAAAAGGCTTATAGGTCTCTTGATGCCTAGAAGTCTTGCTCTTGGCTGACTCTTGGACTTGAAGCTGTGTAGTGAGACTGACGGCTGTCCCTGGCATGTATAATAAGCAAGGCTTAGTTTTTCCATTTGTGTGGGCTGCTTACTGGGTAAAAGGGAAAATTGGCTGGCTCTCTGATGAAACTATATGCGAAGGTGTTAGCTGGAAAAGCCTGAGGAATATCTGGCTAGGTGAAGCAAAACATCACGTATTGTATCCATTTCCACTTTTCTTCTGGAGATTCAACCCACATCATGTTGGTAGAAGTAACTATATTCTGTCTCTGTCGATATCACAGTGAGTTACTAAAATCTACTTAGACAGCACTCATTTAACGCATTGGATGTAAACAAGGTAGATTTTGATCAGTGTCATACTTGAGTCAGGAGAAGCTGTATATGGATGGGACATTTATAAAGTTAGAGTCTTTCCCCATTGACTTACGTTATAATTTTAGATGCTTTCGTTTCCCATTGAAAACCTTCTAGTGAAGGGTGAAAAGTCAAGAACACTCTACAGAAATCTCTTGAAACGGCTAACGAAAGCTTTTCAGTTGCTTTGGGCTCATTTTTTTTTTAAAATGGAATCTTTCCTAACATATGTATTTTTAGCTCCTATTCACCAATACCCAGCCGCCAAACCCTTTCACACACATAACGATCTGTCTAATTACTGTCACAGCGTTGTTATCAGCCAGGCTCTGCTGTGCTATACGTGATGAAGAGCATGTAAAAACATGGTGATGAGCCAAGCGTTTAGAGGGTTTCTGCAAACCTAGGGAACGGGCAGAAGACGGTGTGGCTTCTCCTTTGCTAGAGAAATGTCTTGCATCTGTTTGTTGGCACATTTGGAGACTTCCCTCTGCCGGCCTCTAACCTTTGTAATGATGGCTTATGTCCAGGATTTCAGGAAAGGAGATAGTGGGCTGTTTTGGCAAAATAAATGTTTCCTGTCAATTATGGTCACTGGAAAATGGACTCCTGCATGGCAGAGGATAATAGATCTGGAGTTGCAAATCTAAGCAAGGGATGAGTGATGGGCTTAAAGAGATGGCGAGATGCTCTCTGTTCAGGGACAGGCCTTGGGGAGGTGGCTAGGTTCAGAATAGAAACGTGGTGTCCCATGGACAAGGTGTTCAAACACCTTAAATAGCCAAATATTAGTATTAATGATGCTCATGGCAACTTAGACATATTCCCAAGTGTTCGATCTTTTGTTGTGGGCTGGACTTCCCTTACAAGCTCCTCCAACTTCCCTGACATTGCTTACATCCAGGGCACTGTGAGGGTTCACTATATGCCAACTTGACTGGGGGCCAGGCATTTGGTCTCACATTATTCTAGGTGTTTCTGTGATGGTGCCTGGATGAGTTTAACATTTAAGTTAATATAGCAAATAAATCAAATCACCCTCCCTAATGTGGGTGGACGCCATCAAATTAATGAAGTCGTGAATAGAACGTTGAAAGGGGCTGAGGTAAGAGGAAAGCCCTACTGATGGTGACCTTCAAGCTGGGACATTCACAAACTTAGTTTTGTCTTTGGACTTCGTCAGAAACACTGGTTTTTCTGAGCGAGCTTCCTGTCCTTGGGATGGGGACCGTACCTTTGGCCTTCCTGGTCTTTAGCTTGTATCAGAAAGAACATGTGAATTTGTCCTGATATAGAGAAAAGGAATCAGTTACACCCCACAAGGCAGAATTCAAGAGTGGGGAAAAGAGAAAAAGCAATAGTAGCTGAGTGTTGGGAACAAGGACAGCTAAATGCTTGCAAGGACGGGGACACCTGTGGAACCTAGTCGAGTTGGTTAGGCTCTGTGGACCGCAGAGGAATTGCAGTAGGGACGACCTCTGCGGATAGCCTTCTCTCTCACACTTCTCTGTCACACTGTCGTGGACAGCTGCCTGCTGAGCCCAGGAGTGAACCAAAGACCAGTCCGGGATGCTCGCGTTTCGCGGGAGGAGCACCAGGTGCCGTCGCTAGGGGGCGCGCCAACCACGGGTACCAACTGCACAATGCAAAATGTTCCCAAAGTTCTGGAACCTCCAGCTTGTCAAGGGGCAGGCAGGAGGCAGTCCTTCAGAGCCTGTCAGTTCGGCCTGTTTCTAACCCACTCCTACCTTATGCTGCCCTTCCTGCCTAAATGAAAGTGTGATGGTGGCATTGGATTTAGATCGCGTGGAACCAAAGGACAGACATACTTTCCCCTGCTTTACTCCTGGCTTCCACGTTCGAGCGCAAAACGTGGCTGAGGGACTGGCCTTGTTGGATCCCTGAGAGCTAGCCAATGCAGACAAGTAAAATCCTTGGTGTGGGTTATACCCTCCCTGCAAGCCCACCCTGACAGCGGCCTCCTATACAGGAAGGACCATCCACAGGTAGACCCTCCGCACCTCTGCAGGGGTGGGTCGCATTTGTGTAGGGAATACACCAGGCAGGGGCCATAGACCCTGATCCCCTGCGGATCGGTGATGATCCCCCCCCCCCCCCCGCCCGGGCTCAATTACGGAATTCCTAGAGCCATACCCCTACTTATATTCAGGTCAGCGCTGGCTACAGGAGTCATGCTGATTGAATGGTGAACAGGGCTTGAAACTGCACAGTTGGAGAAGAGAAAGGGGAGGACGACTAATGTCCCACCAGGCACTTCCCGGGCTCTGCAATGGACTGAGTGTTACACTCCTGCGGGGGAACTGAAGCCCAAAGATGGTCAGTCAGTACTTCATAGTGAGACCCTGTCTCAAAACAAAACAAACGAGAGTTGAGAAAGGTGGAAGACTTTTTTAAGGCAGATTTCTTTGGATGTTTCTGTTTGGAAATGTTATGATTTGATACTAGAAACTAAAAACAGCGAGAAATGCTTTACTGTTTTCACTACGTGCAAGTAGAAAAACTGCAAGCTGTAAATCAAGAAAAAATCCCCCCTGTTAAACACTCTGGAGTGGTCGTGATTTCTTCTTCTTCCTTTTAAAATTGTGTTTATTGAGCTATGGACATTACCTATTTGTAAAACGGTGGAGTCAGACTGCCTGGGTTCAAACCCTGGCCACACCATCTGTTGATTGCATAACCACTAGCAAAATCACCTCTCCTCTCTGGGCCTGGATTTTCTCTTTCGGAAAATGACCACAGCAGTGTGCTTGCCATGTAGAAAATGAGACAATCTGCATGATATGTGAGATCAGACTCTATGAAAGTGATGTTTTCATAGGTCAAAGCTGATGAACTATTGTCAGTTTCATGAGTCAACTGAGTATTGATGTTACCCCCAATATGGGTCGGAGCTGCTCCATCATCCCCGAGCTGAGGAAATGCGAATGCGTTAGTACACATAGTATCAAATGCAGTGATAAGGAGTTCCAAAAGAGGAACACACAGTTAAAAAGCAGAGCTGCCCCACCCTCATAAAAATGAAGAAAACTGGTGCACACCTTTAATCCCAGCATCAGGAAACAGGCAGCTGGATCTCTGAGAGATCGAGGCCAGCCTGGTCTATGAGTTCCAGGACACTCAGGACTGTTATACAGAGAAACCCTGTCTCGAAACACAAAACAAACAAACAAAAACCTGGAGACGATTTTGTCTTTAAAACCATCACAACTTTTCCTTAGTTCTCTCAAAGCTTCAAACAACGTTTGATTATATTCACCCCTTCCCCAGCTCTCCCAGACCCATCCCTCCCTTCCCTACTCACCCAACTCTGGGTCCTATTTTCTTTTAATCCTTCAGGACCAACTTGTGCTCCCCAAATATTCTTGGGTGTGCTGTTTTCCACTGGAGTGTGGTCCACTCACCCGGAGCTACACTCTTTAAACTGTCTCTCCTTTTCCCAATAGTTAGCAGTTGCCCACAGCTTGCAGCCAGGGGTGGGGTTGTGTACCCAACTGCCGTCTCCATGCTGGGATTTGGTCCTGCTTGGGCCCACACAGGGCTTGTGAATGCTGTCGCAACCAGCGAGTTCACATGTACAGCTGCCTTGCCATGTCCAGAAGATGTTGCTGCCTTGAAGTCATCCATGGCTCTATACTCTTTCTCTTCTGCAATGATGCCTGAGCCTTGGCGGGGGTCGGGTGGGATGGTGGGTATTAACGTTCCCTCTAGGGCTGAGCATTCTACCGTCTCTTATTCTCCCTACTGTGGCCAGTTGTTGGGTCTCTGTGTTCATCACAATATCCTGCTTCTCAGATGAGGTTCGGGGTGTGCATTCATCTGACCAGGGGCATGTGAGGACTGGGACATGTATTCTTTCTGATGTTTCCAGTTTAACAGTCAATTCTGTTGCTCATGAAGAAGAATGAGAGGCACTTCCATTTCCTGCTGGGGGTCTGGAATCCACATCTTCTATCCTTCTAGGAAGCGAATGGACAACGGAAAACGATCACGTTTGTACACTCATGACTTGTACTTTAAGGAGTATATTTTAATAGCATAAGTCATTTTTTTTTCCGGAGAGATGTGTATGGTGAGGTTTGCCACAGCAGTTTTTCATTTACTTCTTACTGCTATGCTGAAGCTCAAACCCAGAACATGCTGGGTAAGTGTTATACCACTCTGAGCCATATCACAGCCCACACAAGCCCACAGAAATGTTAATGTCCAATGGGGAGATGATATATTTTACTGCAACCTTATTTGACATACCCGCAGTCAGAAATGATTTCACATACAATTTAACAATATAAGGAAATACAATGTGACATTAAGAAGAAAATAAACACATGTACTTTCTCCAGATTTTTGGAAAACTGCTGCATTTATAATTACTGAATATGCTATAACCTATATAAAATATACTTATTTTTTCCACTTATTTATGATGCTTCCTGTATACACAGGAAAAGGAAAGTCCCAAATGCACAGATGTAAATGAGTATATGTTTAAAATTATGTTTGTAAAGGAAAATAAGAGCATGAACTCATGTCAAATTGGTGGCACATGAGTTAGAAATTGAAAGAGGACAGAAAAGGAGAGAGGCAGGCATAGAAAACTGTAACAAATGTCACAAACCTGCAGTTTAGCTACACTGTGTCCCTTCTCCTGAGGCCTGGGCACACTGTTGCTCAGCTCTGCTGTTTCTCTGAGGGGTCAGAGGGGCCTGAAGGGCCCGGAGCTGCTGTGTGAGGCTCCGCAGGTCAGAGTCTTAGCATTGTTTGGATCCTAGCTTCACTCTGCAATCTGGTGAATTTTATGAAGCCTCCTCAGCAATCTTACATTTAAAGGACAAAAGACTTGGAATGACAAACAAAAGCAAGCATATCAAAATACTCTTACCAAATGACTTTACAGAAACCAAATTGGTGGTGGCATACACATTTAATCCCAGCACTCGGAAGGCAGAGGCAGGCAGATCTCTGTGAGTTCAAGACCAGCCTGGTCTACAAGAGCTAGTTCCAGGACAGGCTCCAAAGCACAGAGAGAACTTGTCTCAAAAAAACCAAAAGAACAACAACAACACACAAAAAAACCCAAAACAAAAACCACAAACTGGTGACACAGAAATAAGTATACATCTTTTTGAAGGCATCATGTAGCCAAACCCAGTAGCTAGGTAACTACACTTCTGAAAAAAAAAATATTCTGAATGTCAATGACAGCTGCCACTGTCATCCAGAAAACAGCGTGTAGAAAATAGTCCTGTTTTTTCAACTGAGCTTGTAGACACGCAGTTCTGACTGTGGGTCTTAGGTTAAGCTCCTCTAATTGTTGAGACCCCAGCTTTCTATTCCAGCCCCTCCAGGGCTTGGGGAACAGAGTTTGATCTGCTTGTGTCCAGGAGAAATTGTGCAGCCAGCGTGTCTGTGATGCCTGGATAAAAAAAAAGCATTTAAGACAAGCTGGGCTTTCTGGGCTCTGACTTTGTCCTTGCTTGGCCTGACCAGAATGGGAGAAGTTCCAGAATGCAGAAGGAGGATGGAAATTTTCAACACACAGATATGAATGTACACACACATCAAAAATTCCAGTTCCTTAATACTATTCCAGGTACATGGTCCGCTACTCGCCTGGCACTTGTAGGTTCTTCCTGCTCTCTGATTGTCTTAGTCTATTTTCTGTTGCTATAACAGAATACCATAGCCTGGGTAATTTATAAAGAACAGAGGTTCCCTTTGCTCATAATTCTGGAAGGTATCAAGTTGCTTGTAAAAGTCAGTATCTGGTGAGGGTCTCCTTGCTGTATCATAACATGGCAGAGGGTGTCACAAGGCAAGACAGAGCAACTGTGCTGACCCAGATCTTTCTTTTCACCAAATCATTAACACCACCCCAGAGGTCTCATTTCAGGATCCCATTGAATCTTGATCACCTCCCAGAGACCGCACCTTTGGATATACATTTGGGTATTAAGTTTACAGCCTATGCACTTTTGGGGGAATGTTCAAACCACAGTAGGGTCTATGGAACATCTGGTTAGTACAGGAGCTGGACCAGTGCTGATCCCCCGTCTCCATTCTGCTATTTCATTCCTAACAATTAGAGGCTGCTTTATCACATATCTGACTGGGGTCCATGCTTTCCTGAGCCCTTGAGATCTACTTATTATGTTGTCTGTCACCTTCAGTGACTCCACAGTGAACCATCCTTTCAAAGGGACCTCAGTGATCTGTGGGTGCCTTTCGCTGGGGACCAAGCAAGTTAGATGTCTGCCAGGGCCCCATAGATGAGTTACATCTGCATTGGAGATGACACTTCAATGCAGAATGAAGCTCTTTGTTCCGTGCAATGCCTTGAATTTTGTGCAATCTGAAATGAAATTTTTTATCTTGGCTCTTTCTGTGTTTGCCCGATAAATCTCAGTTCTGTTTTTTTTTTAAAACATTTATTTTTAACTGTTTGATATCATTTTGTTTTAGGTTTGTTTCTTAGGAGCACCATATAATTTAAGTTTCTATTTTAACCTATAATTTGAGTCCTCCTTTAAAGACATTTTTTGCTCCTACTTTTGTTGTTGCATGTATGCCTGCTCCCTGTTGAAGGCACAGATGAGCAAAGAGAAGGGCCAAAGGATCAAAGTTACTCCATCTTCTCTCCTCAGAGGTAGTACAGTTTTCTGGGCAAGGCTTTGCGGTGTTCCTGGTTCTGCTAAATCTCTCGTGACTTTCTAGCACATCCTTCTTCCTGAACCACAGACTCAGTTCTCATTGCTCATCCTGGAGGGCTCACACATCATGTCCTTCCAGCTCCCAGGCTTGGAAAAGTTGAGGGGCCTCATGGAACCCTCTGCCTCAGACTCCAGCGGGGCTGTTCTATTCATGTTCTCAGGGGTCATGTTTCCCACTGAACTGGAAGAGCATCAGGGCCAAAAGCTGAATGAAGACACAGAACAGAAAAGCAACTGCAGTGGATTTAGGACATGTCCATCACTTCTCTGTCAATCTTATCTTCTCTGGTGGTGTGAATGAAAATGACCCCCATAGGCTCATGGGCAGTGGTACTACTAGGAGGCATGGCCTTGTTGGATTAGGTGTGGCTTTGTTGGGCTGTGTCACTGAGGGTGGATTTTGAGGTTTCAAATGCTCAAGCCAGGCCCAGTGTCTCAGTTCACTTCCTGTTGCCTGTGAGTCAAGATGCAGCACTCTCAGCTCCTATCCAGCAGCACCAAGTCTGCCTGCATGCTACCATGCTCCCCGCCACGATGATGATGAACTGAACCTATGAAACTGTAAGCTAGCCCCAATTAAATGTTTTCCTTTATAAGAGTCGCTGTGGTCACGGTGTCTCTTCACAGCAATAGAAACCCTAAGACGTCTTCTAAAGCCAGACACTAATGGGTGCCTCTCATCACTACAGTCCGCCTTTAAAGGAGCTCTGCAGGAAGGCTCAGTGTATGAAGCGGGCCGGTCTCCCAGCGCCTTTGAGACTCCTAGCAGAGGTAAAGTGCCCTCATGCTAGGTGTGTCTCCCAGAGCTGAAAGCACAGAGCAGGTGGCCTTGTCACCTCCTCCAGGACTGGCACTCTCTTCCCAAGGAAAGAGTATCTTTTCCTGGAACTCGACTCTGTAGTTCTTCTCCGGTTTGTGTCTCACTGTGGATTTTTGTCTGTTTTCTTATTTATTCTTGGGGTGATCATTTGTACCTAGGATTTCCATTTTTAGTGTGTATAAATTGTTGATATTATTTTAAGAAATCTCTTTCTCTCTCTCTCTTTTCAAAAATGGGATCTCAGAAAGTACCCCCCCCGGCTGGCCTTGTACTCTGGATACTCCAGCTTCGCCTTCCCAAGCGCTGGGATGATAGGCACACGTCACCCGCCCTATTCTAATCTACCATCTTACAACTAAAAATATTTATTTGTTTTATGTATAAAAAGTTTTTTTTTCCTGCATGCATGTATGTACGCCACATGTGTGCCTGTGGAAGAGGGCATAGAATTCCTTGGAACTGGAGTTACAGATGAATGTGAGCTGTCAACTGGTCGCTGGGTCATCTACAAGAACAAAAGTACTCTTAACTGCTGATCGATCCTCCCAACCCCTAACCTACTATCTATTATAATTCTTCCCATATTCTCTTTACTCAATTTCCTCAATATAGTTATGGAAAATGACTCAGGTTGCATTTCAGTCTACTCACCATTTAGCTGAACAATGAGGTCTAACAGTGTCCTGTCTCTCATGTGATTTCAAATTTCCTGGAGACCTGCGGCTGGAAACCAACATTTGAGTATGGTATGTGCAAGGCCCTGGGTTCAGTTCCAGTGGGTTTTTTTCTTCTCTTCTGAAATCGTACCATTTTAAAATTTGTTTAACTTTCTCTGTGACTGCTAAGTATTCCTCGCCTCCATCCCTTTCTTTTTAGCATTCAGTATCTGTTAAGTACCAGGGAGGAATGGATGCCATATCTTGAAGGTCATCTGAAGAATGGTTAAAAAAAAAGAGAGAAGAGTGATCCAATGTGTTTCGCGTGAGCCAAGTGAGCTGAGGCTGAGACTGTTTGGCCAATGGATTTGGTAACGTGAAAGTCGCTGGTGACCTTGACAAGACTTGGGTTGTGGGAACAAATGTCTTATTGGAAGGGATTCAAATGAGCATGGAAGACAGGAAATCATAGACTGTGACACAGAAAATGTTTGAAAAACATGAATTTTTCTCTAGAGGGACCAGAGAAATGTGAAGAAGAATGTAGGCCGGAGGAAGGGATTTGAGGTGGTCAGTCTCTGGAGTGGACCTCAGGAGCCACTCCCCTCCTGGGGTCCATGAGTTCGCATAGCCTCCTTTCCTGTTGTATCTGGGTTAGCATGTGTGACCTTAAGCATATGTCACTCACGTGTGAGGAGAGTTTACAAAAGACTGCCATTTCCAGGTCAGATGATCTATGTATCCCCACCATGCCTCACTTCTTGAGACGCAATAAACTGTGCTGTGTGCGGCTGCACGGATCATTCCACCTGACGGGGGACTCTGTGTCAGCTGATGAGCGAGGAGACTGAAGCTTGACAGTCACCACAGAGATGAGTCAGCCTGCAGCTGAGCCTCCAGCCCCTTGTGAAGCTTCTGCTTTTGCTGACAGCTCAGAGTCATAACCAGCAAGGTGAGTCAAATCAGTTCTCTGTGAGAGAATAAGCAGGCTCCAAGTTGCTGATTCGGGACATAACTTGTAATACAGGCTGGTGTCGACTTTTTTAAAAGGAGGCAGAGAATAGCACAGCTGTGAGCTGATGGGAAGAACTGAATAGTGCAGGAGAAGTGCTAACATAGGAGAGACAAATGTTTTGGCAGGTGAGACAAGATGGTGCCCTTTCTTTGGCCTTTTCTTTGTCTCTTATCTTCCTGTCCCTCCTGTACCTGTAACAGTTTTTCTTCTGTCAGTTGGTTCTCACCTCTCTCCCACAAGAATTCACTATTTAGGTTGAGCAAGACCTTGATAATTCCCAGACAGAGGAACCTAAGGGAAGCACCAAGGATGCAAAGTGAAGCTGGGAGATGGTGAGCCATCAGCATGGGGCCCAAGGAAGTTCAGCATGAGCCAGCCCATTACCTCAAAGCCAGGACACCCTGCATCCCAGCATGAGCCCATTGCCACAAAGCCAGGACACCCTGCACCCCAGCATGAGCACATTGCCACAAAGTGAACATGCCCTGCATCCCAGAATGAGCCTATTGCCACAAAGCCAGGACATCCTGCAACCTTGCATGAGCCCATTGCCACAAAGCCAGGACACCCTGCACCCCAGCAGGAGTCCATTGCCACAAAGCCAGGACACCCTGGCATCCCAGCATGAACACATTGCCACAAAGCCAGGACACCCCACATTCCAGCATGAGCCAGCTCATTGCCACAAAGCCAGGACACCCCACATCCCAGCATGAGCACATTGCCACAAAGCCAGGACACCCCGCATCCTAGAAACTGCTTTGTAGCTGGTTCATCTTCTGAAGAAGTTATAAATCTCTGGATGGGATGTTGTAAGATTTCCAGAGCTCCAGCCTTTCGTTAAGGTATTATATCTTCCCCTTGGGCTCTGCCATAGGAGTGCGTAAGGGCGAACTGGAGAAGGAAAAAAATGTTCATGTGTTCACGTTCCTCCTTAGTACAGTGATACTGCCTGCCATAGAGGCCTTTTTGGTCTTGTAGGGACAGGGCGATGATGTATGTGTCAGACAGTGGATTTATCCATAATATTGGAAATAAATCTCTTGGATAAAACTAATTTTAAATGAAGCAGAAATTATCTATGTTTATTTTTCTTCATGTCATTAATGAGTGTCAATTGTACACTTAGGTGGCCTTCCCTGGGGACATTTACATGCAGTCCCTTACACTGCGGTATTCAGAGATGTATTCATTCCCAAAGCCAAAGCCTCACGCAGTATTAGGTTGGTAAGACGATTGGCTGCTGGAGCTGCAGTTCCTGCCCATCCTGATCACTGTGACCCATGAGGTGTTTTGTTACGGGCAGAGAGAAATTACAGATTAGGTCTGGAAATAGGGCGATGGTTTTGTGTTGTTCAAGTTGGCTCAGTCTCATCATGCAAGCTCTTTAAAGTGGGAGAGTCCAAAGAAAAGGCTCCTGAGGGGACCTCTACTAGACTTCAAAGGTGGGAGAAGGAGGCCATGCCAAGGGGTGTGGCTGATTCTAGATGCTGAGAACACTCCTCAGCCACCAGACAGCAAGGAAATAGGCTCTCCCAATACCAGAAAACAGATTTGATGGGCGACTTGAAGGAGCAAGAGATGGATTCTGCCCTAGTATCTTGGAAGAAACATGGTCCTGCTGAATTTGAACATCTTCCTGTCTCTTCACTCTGCTTCCTTTCTGCCACCAGATGCACAGCCTTTGCCAGGTGGATGAGTGTGGACTGAAACCTTGGAGGTAGGTTCTGTTGGTAGGGATTTCACTTGCTATGGCATTTTGACTACTGGAATAGTGCTGTGGTAAAATGAGGTGGTTTTATCCCTTAAAGACCACCAGTTTTGCTCTCTACATTCTTTGGAAGTTTCGGCACTGACTCTTAATTTTCCTTTTTTTTTTTTTTTGCATACCCTTTGCATTCTTTTCCGTAACAGCTAAACCATTTGAAATTGCTACCAAGACCGGACACTTTCTCCACATTCTCGCCAGCACTTGTTATCTTTTGGTTTATAAAATCAGCCCTCTTGACAAGGTGTGAAATTTCAGCTCCTTGTGTGGAAAGGAGTAGGGAGGATGCGGGTGCATATGTAGACAGTGGCCAGAGGTAAATATTGGATGTCTTCCTCTATTGCATTCCCATTTTTTTTTTTAACAGAGTCTCTTGTTGAACCTGGAGCTTGCTTATTTGGTTGGACTGACCAGCCAGTGGCAACCCACAGGCACCCTCCTGTCTCTGCCTCCCTTGCACTGAGATTTCAGGTGCACTCTACTCTGCCCAGCTTTTTGATGTATGTATGAGGATCCAAAATCAGAAATCAAGTCTTCGTGTTATAGAGCAAGCACATTACTGACCGAGCCTTCTCCCCAACCTGGAAGTGCACGGTGCTGTGTTTTTGATTTGTACTTCCCTGCAACACCACTGTTGCAGGGTCTTTACACACCCATTGCTCATTTGTGTGTTTTCTTCAGAGAAGCAAATTTTAGAGATTTTACAGTAATCAGTATGATATTGTCCATTTAAAATCCATTGAGCAAACAAATGCTGTGTTGTGTTCTTATCACAATAAAAACAGACTTTGTTATTTCAAAGTCCAAATCATGAGATGATCATGAGTTTCGGGGTTATGGAAATCGTGTCTCAAATGTCTCCCCATCTGTGGGCCTGTGAAACTAACCACACAGTTGTCTGTCCCTAGCCTCAGTACAATGCTGAGTCCAGCAAAGGAAGACAGGGATTGCTGGTGCACAGGCACTGGTGTGGGTGGAGAATGGAAAGAAAACAATGAGATAAGGAGGTGGATGGGGGGAGAAAAGGAAGGAGGGGGAACTGGGGCTAGTATGTAAAATCAAAAAAATTTAAATAAAAGAAAAGAAAAACTGAGCTAATTAGTGAAGAACAGCTTTCAGAGTAACTAGGTAAATCCCAGTCAGTCTTTGAGTTTAAGCCTGGACATACCCTGTGGCTCCTGGCTCTGTTGGGCATGTGTGTGCTTGGTCTGCCCTAGGAGCCATTCATCTTTAGAAATATAATTCTAAAGGTTATTTTAAGGTTAGGAACCTGCTTCCTACCTCTAGAATCTTGGGAATTTGGAAGTATTTCGCCTTTCTCTGTTCATTTCAATTCAAAAATGTCATCTCTGCTGCTGCGGCTTCTCAAGAACTCTGTCTGCTGCAGATGTCACAGGAACTCTAAGCCAAATTCACATATTTCCAGATAATATTTCTACCATGTTCATCGCTGAGACATTTGAAAGATAACATGTTTAGCTTTCTAGAACCCTCTTTTATGAGAACTCTATATAGACAGACACCTTGATACTTGGGGTGGGGGCTTTGTGTGCAGTTGAGAACACCTGCCCTGTGGTGAAGATGAGAGCTGAGCTTTTGGCAGGGTGGAATAGCCCTGGGCTCAGGTTCCTCCACCTCTACTCTGTAAATTCCCATTTTGCACATCTAGCCTCTTTTGACATCATGAAGAGCTGAGAAGTGCCTAAACCATGCTGGCTCTAGTCTGGCTTTCTTCTGCATTTTGCTGTAAACACTGTGAAGAAGTCAGGCATCACCATCAAACTCACGGCTCAAGAACCAACTTCTGCTTTGCCCACGACTGCTAGGCACAGCTTTATTAGCACAGTTTAATTAGAGCAAAATGGATTTCATTGTGACATTTTAGTACTGAGTGTGTATGATATATTTTGATCCTATCCACCCCTTGCTCGCTCTTGTCTCTTCATACCTGCTGACCTCCTTTCCCTTTCTAACTAGTCCTCCTTCTACCGCCATTGTGGAATGGGTGTTGAATGCTCAGCCACAAATGGGTATTCTCCCCAAGAGCACAAAGTTTTCGCCAGTATAAGCAAGGATTACCATCCCCATTTCTCATATACATTCCTCATGCTCTTCCCAGATGTCATCATCAGCTTTTTTAAGTAATTAGTTTTAAGAATTCGGCACGCAAAGTAATGGGTTTCATCATTATGCTATTTTAGTACAAACTTTTTACAAACCACCTTCCTTGAACACTGCCTTCTCCTGACCCTTCTTGTTGGTCCCCTCCCATCCCGAGTAGCTTCTGTTGACTTTCATGCCCCTTGTGTTCTATTTTCCTATTTCCTCCTCCCTTAAGACCAGTTTTTCTCTATCATGTCCCCTTTTCTAACTTTATGACCTGTATCATATGTGTATGTATATGTACACACACACAAGTCAGAAAAAATCCGTAGTCTTTGAACACTCTTTATTTAGTGTGTGTGGGTGCATGCGTACACGTGAGTGCATGCATGTGAGGCCAGAAGAAGGTGTTGGATGCTCTGGAACTGGACTCACAGATAGTTATGGGCTCCCATGTGGGTTCTGGGAATTGGAACCAGGTCTTCTGGAAGAGCAGCCATGTCTCCTAACTGATGAGACATCTTTCCAGCCTAATCCATCTTGGTTTTTGAGACAAGCTCTCTCACTGGCTTTTGAGTCTTGCTAATTAGGCTATGCTAGATGACCAGCAAGCCTAGGAAGCCACCTGTTTCTACCTTCCAGCATTGGGATTACAAGGACACACCACCACTCCTGGCAGTTTACATGAGTTCTGGGGATTAAAATTAGCTTCCCTTGCTTGCATGGCAATCTCCTTATGAACTATCTTCCTAGCTCCCTCAATATTCCTTTAAGTAAAAATTTCTAATAACTACCTATTTGCCATGCTTACACTTTTTCTACAACATATTTGCAATGTTCTTAGAAATCCTATCTGTCTCCTGTGAACAAGTCGATACCAGGCTTACAGACAATGAGACCATGAAGGAGACAGATGAGCTATTTAACAAAAACTATCCTAGACTGCTGAGCTCACAGAAACTCACCAGTTGACCATAGAAGCCTGAACAATTCCAACTAAGATTAGACAAACTTAGCACAGGATAAAGCATGTGAGGGAGGCAACAAACTTGTGAGCAAGTCCCATGCATGCATTTACTAATACTCAATAAATGCCTCTAACAGATACCTGTGATTGTCTAATAAATAAAATATCTAACCACTAGAGTTTTATGGTAACTTGCCACAAAACAATATTTTGCAATATATCCCTGGCACACATATTTAGTCCTTGGGTTTCGTATCTTTGACCTACTTTTGGACGGGAGAGAACGTAGTCCAGCTCAAAGCCACCCCTCCCTATCTTTTAGCTTAGCCTAACTCTGGAGTCCTCCTCAGTCCTGTGCAACTTGCCGCTGCTCTTCACAGCCACAGGAATACGCATGAGCTCCAGTGAAGATCTTCTCGTGAGGCCGGATGAAGAGAGAGAGACGAGAGAAGTGTCTTTGTCTGTTCTCCTTGTGGGCAGGTTTGTGTCAGTGCTTTTGAGGAAGTCTTCTCTTGAGTCCTCTGCATGTTTCCACCTATCCAGTGTCCTCTCCCTTGTTCCATTTAGGAAGGGCTTCTAACAGAACCTTTGAGAATTCACAGGGTGACCTGACAACTTATTTCACAATGGGCTGTAATACATTTATTTGAAGCTTCCACTTCCTTACCTAAGTACACTTGATTTGATTGGCATCTGTCCCCCTCCACTAGAGTCAGTCCCACCAGACCCCTCTTGCTCAAGCTTCAGACATGAGCACCAAGGACAGTGCCAGACTCACACCACAAGCCACAAACGCTTGATTCCCTAATCAGTGTACTTGAAACTTGCGGTTTGGGTCATGAATACTGCATATGGATTTCTTTTATTTCTCCTTTACAGAGGTTAGGTGGATTTATTTTCAACAAACCTTTTAAGAAAAGCAACATTAAATAGCCTTCCTCCCCCCCCAGCTGCCAAGAATGTTCAGATAGGTGGAAAGATGCAGAGGACTCAAGAGAAGACTTCCTTAAAAGCATTGACATAAACCTGCCCAAGGAGGAAAGACCAAGACGCTTCTCTCGTCTCTCTCTTCATCCAGCCTCACCAGGAGATCTTCACTTGTTGCCTTAATTACAATTAAGGTCATTTTCACATAGGAATGAGACTTCCCTAATGCAATTTACCTCAAAAATCCTTTAATTTCAAACTCAAAGAACAAAACCAGAATGCTAACAACATGAGTGCTTTTCCCTACTCACTCATATCTGAAATGCCCACCCTGACTCCTCTAACTAGAACATCCGTCATGAGGCTACACAGAGCAGCAGGAACGAGGCTCTTCCTGTTCTAATTTTAAGGAGGTGCAATTGAAATGTCTGACTCATCCAAGTCATTCGTGGAGAGCATTCACGTGTTCATAAATTATGGAATGTGCTGAAAGAGTCTGAGCACTCCCTGGCAGATCTTTTAGCATCTTTCCAGATAAGAAGTGAACCAAGATCCTCTATCTTTTCAATTACCGTTACTCATTATTACCCATATTAAACAGTATGATTCATATCTGGCTATCAAGAGAAGAGAAGGATTTTTAAGGGCAAACTATGAAAATGAGAGTGAAGGAAGGAGAAGAGAATGGCAGTGACCAAAAACTGGGGATCAATGGGTTCTTTCTTCCAGTGCCTTTTTTATTTGGAGGTAAATTAAGAGCCAAAATAATTTAGTAAACACTTACTTTTGAAATTAGTAACATTTATTGTGAAGCCTTGGTGATCAAACTGGCAGCACACACAAGATGTGCACAAGTTCAAGTCAGGCAGGGTCTCAGTACTGAGAGGGGAAGCAGACACAGGGTCCCACGCTAACCAAGAAACTATCTGCAGTTGGTACTCATTGGCAAAGGGAAAAATCAGTTTTCCCTTTGTGGGTTTTTTGTTTTTGTTTTTTGTTTCTTTTCTTTCTTTTCTTTTCTTTTTTTTTGAGAGAGAGAGAGATCACAAAGTTGTCTGGGTAGGGAGGTGGGAAGGACCTAGAAGGAGTTGGAGGAAGAAAAAAACATGATTGAAATACATTATATGAAAAAAGTTAAACAAAAGAAAAGGTTTGAACAACTAGTGACTGGGTCAGAATGGGTGATCTGGATATTCAGGACTCATCTTCAGTAGGCAAAGTTGACCACAATGGTGAAGAAAGGTCATAAAAGACTGGGTATTTTCCTTACATAATAGCCCAGATAATCATTCAAGAAATATTTGCACCTCAATTATGAACAGAGTCTGCCTTCCTACCCCAACTCACATTAGGTTTGGCTGGATAATTTGCCTGGGCCCATAAGATACTTGTGGCTGTGCTGACAGAGGCTGGAGCCTGCCCTTGCACACTTCCCTCTGTAAGCATATGGTGCACATACCCTGGTTCATCTGCTCGTCCACTGAAGAAGAGAAACACATCGAGTTGACTTGGACTCTAGCATGGCTTGAAGCTGCGTTTGGCTAAGCACAATGTTAAACAGCTGAAATACAGATGGGCAGAGATAAGTACTTGCCCCTTTAAGCAATAAGGCAAAGATTAGTGATTCCCCAAGGTTTGGCCATCTGAACCTCCCTTGTGATGACATTGCTAGTGTCTTACTTTTGAGTTTATGGAGTTCTCTCATGGTTCTAATTGCTTCTTGGCAATGGTTGTGCCATTTGTACTACTACGGTACTACGCCTGTAGTGCGGAGCCTGCACTAGAGGACCATTCCTGAGCCGGGCAAGGGCCTGGAGATTTAAACACACAGAGAGAGACACGGGTCATCCTTGAAACAAGAATGCCCCTTTATTGTGTACCAGAGCCACTTATATATGGATAGCCATGCCCCAGCCAAACCCACCAGAAACTACTCCCCTGATGAGGAACTCCTGAGGGTCTCATGCTCAGAGTAGCTACAAACACAGGAAAACAAGTTGTTTTGCTCAGAGCAGCTGCAAGCATAACAGGTTGTTTACAGGAAATTCGGGGTCTGGGTCCACAGCCCCCAACAAATGGTGTTCTTCGTTCTTGCATGTCATTCTCATACTGTGGTACTGTGAACTTGAGCTCAGGGGCTGTATCTATTGTCCTTGAGTGCTCTATGCTGGGCCTAGAGCACCTCCTAACATTGTCCTGGTGCAGACCTAAACCTGGCTGGAACCCATTCATTCATTCATTCATTCATTCATTCATAAGTCATTAATTTAATTAATACTGTTTTCTATATGTCAGAAATTGTTGCTAGCATTTGAGAAACAATGTCTGATCTAATGGAGCTTCCATTATGACCATAGAGATATCTAATAAACTAATAACCAATGTCTTAGTCTTTCAAATAGTGTTAAGAGCTCTGTGAATTGTTTTTTTTTTAAAGATAAGTAAAATAGAAATGACATGTGTGCTGGCTAGTTTAATGTCAACTTGACACAAACTAGAGTTATCTGAAAGGAGGGAACCTAAATTGAGAAAATGTCTCCATTAGATCTGGCCGTAAAACCTTTTCTTAATTACTGATTGATGGTGGAGGACCCAGCCCATGGTGGGGGATGCCGTTGCTGGACTGGTGATATGGATTCTATAAGAAAGCACCCTGGGCAAAGCGATGGAAACAAACAAGTAAACAGAACTCTTCATGGTCTCTGCATCAGCTCCCACCTCCTGGATCCTGCAGTGTTCGAGTTCCTGTCTTGACTTCCTTCGATGATGAACAGTGATGTAGAAGCATAATCCAAATAAACCCTTTCCTCCCAACATGCTTTGGTCATTGTGTTTCATCACAGCAATAATAATCATAACTAAGACATGGTTTCTAACATATTATAAATACTGAATTGAGATGTCAAATGACAACAGTTTTATTGTTCTTTAGTAAATACCCAATCTAGTTACCATAGTGATTTATTATATACATTTAGCTACATGTAGAAATATGCACACTGCTCTTTAACAGGTAAAGATTTTATAATGTTTACATTTTATCTTTGAGCTTGTATTTTCATCTCACATCAACTTTAAATAATGTCTTAAAGGTATTTATGCTTAAATATCTTTTATTTCACTTGGGAGGCAGAGGCAGGTGGATCTCTGTGAGTTCGAGGCCAGCCTGGTCTACAAGAGCTAGTTCCAGGACGGGCTCCAAAGCTACAGAGAAACCCTGTCTCGAAAAACAAAACAAAAAAAAAATTTTATTTCCCTAGTATGTTTCTTTGTCAAATAAAAAGTTTATATAATAAAAGAGTATTGGATATTTTCTGTGACAAAAATCCTCAAATTTTAGAATTTCTTTATGAATCACTGTTATTATAGTTACCAGTATATATAATATAATATAAATATGTTATACTTTAAACCGGCAATTATCAAGCATAGAAGTTAGATGCCACTGGAAACATTTCTTCCATTGAGATGAATAAAATCAGTTTCCCCCTACTTAGTGTATATCTACATTAATGATGCTACTTTTCACTCAAGAATAAGAAGGTTTCAACAGGAACTGTAGCTCTGATTTTCATATCTCTATATATGACTACTAAAAACCCTGTTCTCAAAGGTAGATAGTGAGGAATGGACGGAGTTTTGTTATAACAATGTTATCCAGTTCTTTGAGCTCTTTCCTTGCAAGTTGTTAAAATTCTTTTAATGATTTTTAGGAAGTTTTAATTCAACTTTTAAAAACAACAATAAAAAATAGACATTTCCTAAGTTATAAAAAATTAAAGAGAAATAAATTTGCTTAGTTATCAAATTCATCCACTTTTTCAGTTTCTGGGAAATGTACCAAAAAGGCTTTAGTAAAACATAGCAGTGACTATTAATTATATTTATTTGTCTTTCACTTAAAGAAATTGTATTTCGATTACATCAAAATGATCATTCATTATGATCAAGGTGGCTTCATTCCAGGGCTGCGGGGGTGAGTCAACATACGTCAAATAACAAATGTAATACATCACATAAATGGACTTAAAGACAGAAATCACATGATTCTTGTGGAAGATGCAGAAAAGGCTGTCAATAAAATCCAACATTCTTTCACGGTCAAAGTCATGGAGAGGATAGGAATGGAAGGAGAACACACAGGGAATCAATTACATTTACAATATCCACAATAAAATGAAATGAAATATTTAGGAATATGCTCAGCTGAGAAGACAGAAGACCCCTACAATGAAAACCTGAAGATGCTGAAGCAATTGAGGAAAACATTTGCAGGTGGGAAGACTTCTCATACTTCCGTGTAAGAAGAACTGGGAATGCTGTTAAAAGCAATCTACACTTTAAATGCAATCCTAACCAAAACTCCAAGGCCAGTCTTCACAGATGGAAAAAGAAAACTTAAAAATTTATATGGAAGCACAAAAGAACAAATAATTGAAGCAATCCTAAACAGGAATACTGAAGAAGACATCACCATACCTGATTTCAAATTATAACACAGAATCACAGTTATAAAGACAGTATGATGCTGGCACAAGACACGCAGAGATTAGTGGAATGGAAAAGGAACCAGATGTCAGTCCACATGACTGAAGATCCCTGATTTTAGACAAAGACACCAGGAAACACATACTGGAGAAAGGACAATGTGCTGGGAAACCTGCATGTCAACATATACACAGGTGGAAGAGTGAAACTGGATCCGTACACCTCATAGCACTCAACTCCAAATGGATTAAAGTCCTCAGTTAAGACCAGACACCCCAAAACTGCTAAGGGAAAAAGCAGGGCCTGCACTGCAGCAGATAGGTATGGGGGAAACTTTCTAGCCACGGCTCTGGTAGCATAGGAAGTCTACCAATGGATGAATGGGACCTCATGAAACAAAAAAGTGTTTGTACAGTGAAGGAAACTGTCAATCAAGTAAAGAAAAAGCTCAAAGAACAGAAGAAAATCGTCATCACTTATACACTTGCAGAGGATTATTGTCTAGAATGTTCAAAGGAATAAAAGAAAATAAAACTAAGAAAACAAACGAGCCAATAAAAAAAACAGGTTACTCAACTAAACTAAAGAGTTTTCAAAAGATGAAATAAGATGGTTAGAAGCACTTGTGTTCAATATCCTTAGCCACCAGAGAAAGGCAGATTAAAACTCTAAAAGTTTATCTTGCCCCAGTCAGAATGTTACCATCTATCCCAATTAATGGATGCTGGAGAGGATACGGGAAAATGGAGCCACCATACACTGTTGGTAGGAGTGTAAGTGATGTAAGCACTTTGGAAATCAGTCTGCAATTTTCTCAACAAAACAAAACAAAATCCCTTTAGAAATAATACTACCATATGACCCACTTCTGGGCATACACCAACAATTCCACATAAGCAGAAATTTCATGTTCACTGTGGCTCTATGGAAGTAGTTAGGAAATAGAATCATCCAAGCGAATATAGGAAATCTTGCTTGCACTCACTACAGATAGTACAGAGAGCTTCTCCAGGCCAGAACCACACATGTGCAGCCCAGTCCAAAGAGTTGATCTCCAGAATCATGAGCCAAATAAATAATATTGCTTCAGTATGCTAGGTTTGGGGTGGCTTGCTGCACAGAAATAGATAGCTGACACAGTGATCCCAGGAAGACATCTATTTTGTGCCTCAGTTTTCCTAGGTAAAAAACCCAAATTATAATTTTTATAAGAGTTACTATGATGATATAGAGAATCTATGCTTGAAAGCTTAACATGCTTCTTAATAATTACTAATGACTTAATAAAGGTTGTTATTGCCAGCTTCAGCATGAGAAGGCTACAGGATATAATGTGATACGCAAGGGGCATTTAAAGTCCCTCCAAATGCATTGTCCTGTACAGAGGAGGGAAGTGACTTAGTGAATGTATCTACAGAGAGTAAGCGCTTGGGAGAAAGTCAGCCTGTCTTCCCAGCGAGTCCTCCAATTTTTAAGGTTTAGAAGTATGGGTTTTCTCCATTTCGAGTTGTCTGGAAACTAGACTAGCCTGTTGTGATGACTGTTCTTGGTTGCCAACTTGACTACATCTGGAATGAGCTAAAACCCAAGCAGCTGTGTGTGCCTGTGAGGGACCTTTCTTGTTCAAATCATTTGAAATGGGAAGATCTGCCTTTAATCTGGGCCACACCTTTGGCTGGGCATGGAAGAAGGAAGCTTTTGCTTTCTGCCTGCTTGTTCTCATTCTTGCTGGCAAGTCCATCCCTTCACTATCCTCAGAGCCTACTTCTTCGAGATTCCAGCATGTATTGAAGATCAGCTGAGACACCCAGGCTCATAGAGCAAACAACTATTATACTCTTAGACTTACCATTGGCAGACAGCCATTGCTGAATATATATATTTTATTGATGTGGAGAGACACCATGACCACAGCAACTCTTATAAAGAAAAGCATTTAATTGGGGCTTGCTTGCAGTTTTAGTCCATTGTCATCACTGGTATGCAGGCAGATGAGGTGCTGCTGGAAAAGGAACTGAGAATTCTACATCTGGATCCAAAGACAGCAGGAAGAGAGAAAATCACTGGGCCTGGCTTAAGCATTCAAAACCCCAAAGCCCACCCTAGTGACATACTTCCTTCAACAAGGCCACACCTACTAATCTCTCTCAGACAGAATCTACTCCCTAATGACCAAGCACTGAACTATTTGAGCCTATGGGGGTCAGTCCTATTTAAACTAATACACACACACACACACACACACACACACACATGAATATATATGCATATATTTATTAATTCTATCAACTCTATTCCTCTAGAGAACCCTGACTAACACACCTGTTTTTATATCTATGTTCTCAGCGTATATGGTGGTTGAAGCTTTTCTTTACAAAGGATTCAACAAACTCTACCATCTGAGCACAAAAATCTATTCTACAATATAAAAGGATCTGAATGATATTTAGCTACTAACTGTGCTTCGACTATTTTTAATAAATTGATTCTGTTTAGCTTATAGTTTTACACTTGCTGATAGCTTTACACAGGTAAAATGAAGTCCAATGCATCTCACAGACTGAAATATTACCAATCTAGCAGTAGATAGGTCTTAATCAAAAGTAAGAAATTAACTGTCATAGCCTAGTAATTACCAAACAGGAATGAGATTCATAAAATTACTACCAGCTAGAATCCAATTTTAAAATTCGTTTTTTGGCCTTAGCCTCTGATTCATGAGCCAACTATAAATGGCTTCAGGAGAATTTAGTGCCAGCCCTTGTCCAAGTAAAATCTCACCCTTTATTTAGGTAGGTAATGGAGGCTACTACAACAGGTTGGGTTGGGCTTTTTTTTTTCCATCATTAGTTGCTTCCTCGGATTCAAACTGAGACGCCTGTGACAGGCATGATGTCACACGCCTTTAATCCCAGCATCCAGGAGGCAGCTGTAGGCAGGTTGTCTCTGAGTTTGAGGCCAGCCTCCTCTACATAGTGAGGTCCAGAACAGCCAGGGCTACACAGACAAACCCTGGAGAGAGACAGAAAGAGACAGACAGACAGACAGACACACACACACACACAGGCAGACAGATAGACACTGGCTCCTGATCTTGGACTTACAGCTAACCCACAGTCACAAATTTCTATTTGTAATAGTTTAGTCATTTGAACTTGACAAAGATAGGTACATCAAGCTGACAGGGCTATTGAGGTCAGTGAGGTGGCCAAGGAAGGAGAATTCACAATACATTCAGCAGAACATGGCGTGCATTGTATCATGTGCCCATCTTGCCCTTCAGATGCGGTAAACTGTCACCATGGGTCTATGTCTCTTCTAAACTTTTTAAAGTTTCAAGAACTTATATTGTACAAAATATTCATTGAAGTATTTTTCAAAAATTTATTCTACTGGATGTATGTAGGGATCTTGAATCTGAGCTTTTAACAAGTCCTTAGGTAATTGTGATGCAGGTACTCCATGGGCCACTCTTTGAAGACATCATCCTAGGCAGAGATTTCAGGGTCTGTGCAGATGCAAGAAGCACAGAGGAGGTTCCACCCCTGTTTTCTGAGCTCCTACAACAACTCAGATTATCCAGCAACCTCCAGTATAAGCAATTCCTTTATGGCTCACTGGTGCTTGAGTTTAAATGCAGCAAATAAATGGATGAATTAATTTATGTCACAAAAAGTTTAAGATTGAACAGTCTGAACAGATACTTGGTAATTATGTTTTAATATTAATTTAATTCAACAATACCATAAATGTTTTGACACCTGGGCTTTGCTGATCTATGAGAAATTTCTCCTCTTAGAGATAACCTATTCCTAAAGGTAGTTAAAAAATACATCTATAAATTCTCTATTGTTATACAAAAAAGCTAGTTCAAAGTCCTCAACCCACTCCTACCCTTCAAAAGTAAAGTCTGTCTTTGAGTTCTCATTTGTCAAGATATAGTTTCCCTACTCTAATCATTCTAGGGCCAGTTATCAGATAAGCAGGAGCATCCCCTCACCATGACCAGGAGCATCCCCTCACCCTGCAGCCTGCTGAAATTGCTCAGACTATTTAACTCTAAAGCTACTTAATCTTTTTATCCACAGCACTGTCCCTTCCTATAGAGACCCTGCAAAGGTTCTTGCTTGCCTTCTGTTTCTGACTCACCCTGGAGCCTTCTCGTGTGGCCCTCTGTGTGGGCTGTGTTTTCTGTCCCCAGGAGCTATAAATACAAAGTTTGATCTTTGTGACATTCATTTCTGTGTCTAGCATTACAACTTATTAAAACAAATCCTGTCTACATTTATAAATGAAAGAGATACTTCTTAAAAGGTTCACCTTCAACATTCTGGGGGAAATCCTCAGGAAATAAACAAGGAAACAGCAGACCTTTGAACCACACTATAGACAAAATAGGTTTAATATAAAAATAGTAGAATATTCTTTTAAAAAGATTTATTTTAGGTCTAGAGAAATGGCTCAACAGTTAAGAGCACTAACTACTCTTCCATAGGACCCAGGTTTGATTCCAAGCATCCACATGGTGGTCAACAATCATCTGGATCTCCAGTTACAGGGGATCTGATGCACTCTCTTGGACTCTGCATTCTTATGGTGCACAGACATATATACAGACAAAACACCCACATGCATAAAATAAAACTCAATAAATCTTTAAAAATTTTAAAGAGATTCACTTAAAAAAATTGTGTGTGTTAAAAAATTGTGTGTGTGTGTGTGTAAGTGCATGCACACTTGTGATCAGATGAAAGTACAGGTGCTCATGGAGGCCAGAATAGTGTGTCATCCCTTGGGGCTAGAGTTACAGGCAGTTGTGAACCACCTAATATGAACTCAGGTCCTCTGGAAGAGCAGTGCACAGTCTTTTTTTTTTTTTGAGACAGAGTTTTTCTGTAGTTTTCGGGCCTGAACTAGCTCTTGTAGACCAGGTTGTCCTCGAACTCACAGAGATCCACCTGCCTCTGCCTCCCAAGTGCTGGGATTAAAGGCCTGCGCCACTACCACCTGGCTGCAGTACACAGTCTTAACCACTCAACCATCTCTCCGTCCCAAATGCAGACTCGTCTATCCAACATCAGATGAATACATATTCTCTTCACACATGCAATTTCTCAAGGATAGAACACATTAAGGCGAACAAAAGAAGTCTTCACAAATTTTAGAATATTTAAAGCATATCCCTGACCACAAAAGTATAAAATAGAAATTAATAATATGTGGATATTTCACAAAATGTAGAAATTAAATAACACATTCTAGAACATCAATAGATCTGTCTTAGTTAGCGTATGATGAAGCACCATAACCAAAAGCAAGTTGGGAAGGAAGGGGTTTACTGAGCTTACACTTTACATCATATTCCATTATTGAAGGAAGTCAGGGCAGGAACCTGCAGATAGGAGCTGATGCAGAGTCAATGGAAGGGTGCTGTTTACTGGCTTGCTCCTCATGGTTTGCTCAGCCTGCTTTCTTATAGAACCTAGTATCATCAGCCCAAGGATGGCACCACCTACAATGAGCTTGGCACTCCCCCATCCATCAATAATTAAGTAAATTTTCTACAGGGTTGCCTACAACCCAATCTTGTGAAGGCGTTTTCCTGACTGAAGTTCCCTCCTTTCAGATAACTTTAGCTTATGTCAAGTTGGCTTGAAACCAGCCAGCACAGGTTCAAAAGAAATAAAAAGAGAAAACTGCGTGGAGAAATGAAAATGAAACAACTTACTAAAATTTACAGAATGCTGAAAGTCAGTAACATAAGGCAGTTAATAGAAATCCATGCTGACATTAAAAAAGGAGAAGTGCGAGACCCAAGCCCCAGCAGATTCAGTGGTCCATAGCCCAAGCCCAATCTCTGAGCACCCTGGCTCTGAAGCCAGAGCCAGGGAAAGAAACACACTCTGAATCTGGTACAAGAGCCAGGGGAAGAGACACTTTGTCCCTAAACTCAGACCTGAAGAAAAAAACCCCAGACCACAAAACCAGACCAAAAGAACACACTAAGCTCCTAGGATCAGTCTACTAAAGAAATTTACCTTGATCCCAAAACTAAAGCCAAAAGGATAAAAAGAACCGGAGAAAAAACACAGTTTGGCCCTGGAATTGGAACCATTTCTGCCCCTGATACAAAGCTAGCCAATCCTTAAGCATGAAGAATGGACCAATCACCCTAGAGGCTTGGAATTTTCCTCAGGCTTGGAACTCCCCTCTCCCCAAATGGGGCAGCCAATCCCAAGCTTTTTTCTCTATACAAACCCTCTCCTTTCACTGTTGGGAGTCTCTCCTGCTCTGTTCCTGCTGTTACTGCTGCTGTTGCCACCACCACTGCTCCGGACGGATGGAGGGGCCCAAGTTAACTCGCAATAAAGACTCTGCTTTTGCATTGAACTTGATCTCCTGGTGGTAGTTTTGGGATCCAGACTTTGGGCATAACATAAGAATCTCTAACAACATAATTTTATATCTTAAGGAGCCTGAGGAAAAAGAATGAGCTGAACCAAAAATTAGTAGAAGAAAAAAAATAAAAATTAGAACAGAAGCAAATGAGATTAGAGAATAGCAAAAACAATTGAAACAAAACTGGTTTTAAAAAAGATAAACAAGATTACAGACTCTTATCTGATCTAATTAACAAAAAGGAGAAATGCTCAGCTAAGACAGAAATGAAAGCAAAGCATTATGATTAACACAATAAACAGGAAAAGGGCACAAGTCTATCATGAACAATCAACAACTTAGAAGAAATGGAGACCCTAGAAGCACACAAACTACAAACAGGAACAGACTGGTATCAAGTAAGGGAACTGGATCGGTAACCAAAAATAAATACAAAACCTCAGTAATTGATGGCATTGCTGGGGAATTCTACCAATGTCAAAACATTTTTTATTAATTCTTAGTGAATTTCATGCAATATATCTTGATCATATTCACTCTAATCCTTCCCCTAACTCCTCCCAGATCCATCCCCACCCCAATATTCATTCTAATCCTTCCCCTAACTCCTCCCAGATCCATCCCCACTCCACACCCTGTTTCTTGATCTCTTTTATTTGTTTAGAAGAAACTATTTCTCAGCAGGTGTCTTGGTTCTCTGGCTCTAACAGTCTTTCTGCTCCCACTGCTATCCTGTTCTCTGAGCCTTAAGTGTGGGAGTTGTATTATAATGTGTTATATGACACATTACAAAACAAGGTCTTCCAATTGCAGGGAAGTCTTGAAACAATCAGCTCAACTGTGGCAGTAGGAGCATCCTGATGTGAACAGGGTTTACCACATGCTCCCACCAAACTGAAATTTTCCATCCTAGAGGGAGTGCATTAAGATCCAGGAAGTAAACATAACTGACAAGGCTCAGGAAGTAAACACAAGCTACAAGGCTCAGGAAGTAAATAAAACCTACAAGGCTCAGGAAGTAAATAAAACCTACAAGGCTCAGGAAGTAAACAAACCTACAAGGTTCAGGAAGTAAATAAAACCTACAAGGCTCAGGAAGTAAATAAAACCTACAAGGCTCAGGAAGTAAACAAAACCTATAAGGCTTAGGAAGGAAACAATTCAGAAGTGTCAGGATTTATTTCAGGGAGTGTGGAGGAGCAAATTCTTTGAGGCATTGCCAATGCTGGGGTTGGCTTTTGGTGACAGAGTTGCCTTTGAGTTATCCATACTCTTGTAAGCTATCCCTCATCTATTCTTCTGGAAGCAACCCCAATAAACTTACTGGTTCTCAGAGCTAGACTTGGGTAGGATTTTTTTTTTTGCTCTGTCATCAGTGACTGATGTGGGGGTGAATAAACATTTGTTTATTTCTCCCTAGGAAAAGTCAAAGACCAGACTGAAACTTGGTGACTGTGAGAATAAAATCAATTGTTTCTTTTAAACTGTTTTGTTAAGATATTATGATCACAACTGAGATGCCCAGACCCCCATAAGATTCAGGGTTTCCATAGCCCTAACACAACCTCTGAGGAGCCTGGCTCCGAGTTCAGAGCCAGGGAAAGAAACACACCCAGAAAATGGGATCAGAGTCAGGAAGAGATACTTTGTCTCCAAACCTAGAGCTAGAGAAAAGTCCCCAGACCCTAAAACCAGGACCAAAAGAACACACTAAGCCCTTAGATTTAGATCATACCAAAGATATTTGCCCTGGTCCCAAAATTAGAGCAAAAAAAGGCAAAAAGAAAAAGAAAGAAAGAGAAAACAAAGAAAAAAAAACAAACAGTTTGGTTCTAGAATCAGAGCTAACTATGTCCCTGACACAAAACCAGCCAATCTCTGAGCAGGGAAAATGGATCAGTCACTGAGCCCTGAGAGGCTTGGAATTCCCCTTACATCATAGTGGGCAGCCAATCCCAAGCCTGGAAGTCTGGAATTTCTCTCACCCCACTTGTGGGCAGCCAATCACAAGCCCAGAGGCTTGGAATTCTCCAAGTCTCTTCCCCTATTTAAACTCCCTCTTTTCACCCCTTAGGGTCTCTCCTGTGCTGTTCCTGTTGCTGTCATAGCTGCCACTGCTGCTTCAGACAGACAGAGGGACCTGAGTTAACTCTCAGTAAAGACTTTTTGCTTTTGCATTGGATACAGTCTGGTGGTGATGTTTTGGAGATTTGAACTTTGGGTATATCACAAGAAGGCAGAAACAATTAATGTGTGCCTCTACTACCAAAAGCAATGTACAGATGCAACATTTTTCTCATAAAAATGCCAGTAGCACACCCCTTATTAAAACTGATAAAACAATTCTAACAACCACAGGGTACAAGAAAAGCGGCAGAATTAGCAAAGAGATCTTGAGAAGAAATAAAGACGAGGGCACCATACTTCCTGATTTCAAAATTTGTTATGAAGCCACAGTAATAAAATAGGATGATATTGACATATAGCCAGATGTACAGACCAGTAGGGAAAGCAGAGCGCCTAGGAATAAAGCAGCACATACTCACTGACCTGATCTCTGAACAGTGTCAAGAGCAACTGATGGCTAAAATATAGTTTCTTCACATAATGGGAAAATCAGATGTGCACTGAAAAGGGATAAACTTAGACCTGTAACTTACATACATGGAAGTCCAAAGTGGGTGAAAGACTTTAGTATAATACCTGAAACTATAAAATTTCTGAAAGAAAATATGGGGAACGCTGAATGAGAGTGACACCAAAATCTTAAGCAAGGGATGCAGACACACAGAGTGGGATTACTGCCCACAGCACTTCCAAAGAGCAAAAGACACGTCACAGACTGGACACATTCAAGTCATATATTTAAGCTTTTTGTTCATTTTATCCATTTCCTTTATGTCTATGGGTGTTTTGTTTGCATGTGTGTCTGTGCACCATTTGCATGACTGGTGGTCTGCAGAGCCCAGAAGAAAGTGTCAGATTCCCTGGAACTGGAGTTACAGAAGGTTGAGAGTTAACATGTGGGTGCTGGGAACCAAATCTGGTCCTCTGCAAGAGCAATAGAGTGCTTAACTTCTCAGCCATCTCTCCAGCCTCCACAAACCATGCTTTCAAATGAGAGAGCATTTCTAAAATAAGAGACTCCTGCCACTCAGCAGAGGACTTGAGAAGACATATGGATGGTCAGAAAATATATGTTCAACAGAACTGTAGGGAAATGCAAAATGAAACTACAGTAAGATACCATCTCACACATATTAGTGCAGCTGCGATAAGTAAGAAGAGGTGTGTGCTGACAAGGATGCAGAAAATTTCGGACTTATATCCTGTTGGTAAAAATGTAAAATCAGGTAGCTGCTATGAAAAACACTATGGTTTCCTCAGAACATTAAAAACAGAATGATTATGTGATCAGCAATTGTGCTCCGGGAATAGATCCAAAAAGAACTGAAGTCAGGAACTCAAAGACACATCGGCATTCCCATGTTATAGAAGTGTTATTCATAATAGACAAGACATACAAACAATCCAAATGTTTATTAGTAGAGGTCTGAATAAAGTCTTTCTCTCAAACACACACACACACACACACACATACACACACTATTATACACTATAACTAAAAAATGAAGGAAATTTTATCTTGCTACAGCATGGAGGATATGGAGGGCATGCTGAATGAAATTAATCAGTCATAGAGGATAAGAGCTGCATGAGTAGTATTTAGAGAATGTGGGAAGAACCAGAAAGTAGCAGGGACTGGGATGCGGAATGTTTGTTTAATGTACACTCAGTAGCTTCTGGGAGAAATAAGTTCTGTTCTATTTCACAGTGGGGTGATTATATGTAAAGAAAACCCTGTATATTCCCAGAGATAAGTGAATATTTTTCATCATAAACAAGTGATAAATGTTTGAGAAAATAGATGTTTATGATGGTTTGAGCATTCCATAATAAATACTTGAGTTGAAATATTGCACAGCACCTCATAAATTTGTATATTTATGTTAATTAAAAGACAGTATATGAGAGGAGAAGATTCTCTAAATGGTGTATATTTTTATTGCTCTCCATCACTTTCACTTTAAGGTTTTAACATGAATTGATCTATTTTGCCTGATTTAATCATTGTTATGATGACTGGGGGAAAAAAGATGATTTCTGAGTTTGTTTTCATCACTGCTGATGTTTGGATCCAGGCTGGACCAATGGAGTTGTGTGGTGTCTCTTGTACACGTCGCTGACTCAGTGGAAGCCTTGATTTACTGTTTTTGCAGACAGGTGAATTTTCAGAAATACTGAAGCAAATGTGACTATCTGACGATTCAAACTCAGCTGGGTTTGTCAGTTACAATTAAGACAAAAGTCTGTGAATGCAGGTGAAATCTGTTTCCATCCCTCATATTCTAGCTTCAGAGAAATAACATCTGGTGAGATGGGTTCCATTGTACGCACCTTCCAAACTTTGAACTTCATGTAAGGGATCTTGTCCTGTTTGTTCTGAGGTCTCATCTTCTGTGAACATGAAATACAAATCCTGAAACTCTGTTTGGACTGCTGACTCAGGAATGGCCATTTCTTTAGCAAGTTGCTCTCTGGAATTACTTCCAGGGTCAGCATTGCTCACACATGCTTTGATGTGAGTGTCAATCGAGCAGAACTCCGGCGTATGACACCCTCTGGCTTCTTTTTACAAATGGTTTTGAAGGTAATCTTGTGTCCAGCCTATGCCTGATCCTAAAGCCTTCTAAAATTATAGTCTTTGCTGAAACTGAAAGAGAACCCTTCATTTCTGAAACCAGACTTCAGTGTTGATTTGTAAACTGCATTCCGTTTTGTTAGCATGTGCTGGCTAGTGTTTTATCCACCTGACACAAGCTAGAGTCATTTAGGAAGAGGGAACTTCACTTGAGTAGATGCCCTTACCAGACTGGCCTGTGAACAAGCCTGAGGGGCATTTTCTTAATTAGTTTTTGGTGTTAGAGGGACCAGCCCACAGGAGGTGGCCCCTCCCCTAGGCAGGCGGTTCTGGGTTGTGTAAGAAAGCAGGGTGAGCAAGCCACGGGCAGCAAGCCAGTTAGTAGCCTTCTGCCATGGCCTCAGTTCCTGCCTCCAGATCCCTGCCTTGAGTTCCTGCTCTGACTTCCCTGGATGATGGACTAAAACCTGTAAAATGAAATCAATGACTTTTTTTCTCCTTCAGATTGGTTTGGTCATGGTGTTTTTATCACAGCAGTAGACACTTCAACCGAGACAGAAATTGTTAACAAGCTCATGAGCTATTGCTGTGACAGATTTGAGCATGCCTTTTGGAACTTCGAGCTAGAGAAGCCATTGGGTATTGTATTTAGAACTTAATCATCTATGGGGGGACCTTGGAAAATAATGCTCAGAGCAGTGAGGTCGTGCACATGATGGCTTATGAAGTTTCAGAGGGAAGCGAAGTCTCCGCCAAGGCCAATTGCATGCTCTCTTGATTTAAGAACAACGAAAGAGAAACCTTGGCTTTGTTGGGCCAATTGACACAGGTCAGCTGGGGCTGAACAATCAGCTGTACTGAAGAAGAGACAAGCATAATTGAGTTAAAGTCTTCTGGGATATATTTCTTCAGGATCAGCACGCAAAAGTTGTGGTCCAGAGGGGACCAGGGTTGAATCTTATTCTGGAAGCCAAACTCGGTAATATAAGAGTCACCCAAGTAGTGAAGGAATGAAGGGGTGATGGAGAGCAGCTGATATCTGGCACAGCGAAAGGTCAGGAGAAGCCACTGGTGAAGGTGAAGCCTCGTTGTAAAAGAAGCCCCAGGATTTATGGAGTCACGGGGAGAAGTTGAGGCTTGTCCCCATATGGTGGAGGTTGGGTCTCTGAAGAGAGCCCAGGAGAGGTATTGGTGAAGGTGCTGCATAGTTGCTGCAGGGATCCTAGCATTTTCGAGACACCAGTACCATAGGGTGGCTGTTAAGGATGGCAGCAGGCATGGAGTTGATCTGGCCTCAGCCTATGGGTTGCACAAGCCCTTTGGCGCCTAGAAGATCGTGAATGAATCCCAGCTGCCAGACATTGAGCTTATTACATTGTCAAACTTTGATTTTGCTTTGATTTGATTGTGATTGTGCTCTGATTCTTCCCTCTTGGAGTAAGAAAGTAAAGTGTTGGGGACTGTGTGACCCCCGCCTGTCGGAGTAAACAATTTGTTTTCCTATGCTGGCAGCTGCTCTGAGCAAATGTCTTGTTTTGAAGCTGCTCTGAGCACAAGACACTCAGGAGTTCCTGATGGCAGGGGAGTGGTTTCTGGTGGGCTTGCAGCTGAGAGTTAGGGCATGGCCATTAGTCAAGGGGACCCTATATAAGCTGCCCTGGAACACAATAAAGAGGGCATTCTTGGCCTGTCTGCTCTCTCTCTCTCTCTCTCTCTCTCTCTCTCTCTCTCTCTCTCCCTCCCTCCCTCCCTCCCTCCCCCTCTCCCCCTCCCCCTCCGTGTGTGTGTGTGTGTGTGTGTGTGTGTTTCAATCTCCAGGCCCTTGCCTGACTTGCGAGCCATACTGTAGCACGTGGCATGTTGAGTAGGCATTGTGCTACAGTAAAGTTGGGAATATTCTTGCTTCTGTTTTTGGAAGAGTCCAAGAAGACTTGGTATTAGCTCATTTTTCTAATGCTTAGTGAAAATAATCCACAAAATGGTCTGAACCCAGGCTCCTTGTTGGATACATCATTATTTGGCATTACTTGAGTGATATGGCTTCTTAGTAACATTCTTTTTAAAGATTATTCTTGTTAGTATACAGAATAGTGGGCTCATTATGACATTCTCACAGGGTCAGACATCTATATTATTTGAGTTACTCCCACTACACTGCCTTGTCCCCACTTCTTCCTTTCTTGGATTTCTCCTTTCTCTTAGGTATTCCTCTGCTGCTCTCATGTCAATGTATATGATATATTTAAATATATTTTTGAATTTACACATACTTAAAATTGCACATTTGAGTGAAAACTTGTAACATATTTTTCCCTTCTTATTACCCCTTTGTTCCCTTTACCCAATCCCTTTAGAATCTCTTCTTCCCCAACATCATTCCTTTAATATACTTACACGTGCATGCATGTGCGCATACACACACATACTTTTTTATGCACATGAAAAAAATGTGTGTTCTTCTGAATCTGGCTTATTTAACTTAACATGATAATCTCAGCTGTAGCTATTTCATTGAAAACCACATCATTAGTATTAAGCTGAATAAAACTTCTCTGCATATATGTATCACATTTTATTTATCCTTGGCCTATTGATGAACATCTAGGCTGGTTTCTCACCTCAGTTCTTGTAAATAGCCCTGCAATAAGCTCAAAAGGGCAAGAATATCTCTGATATTTAGAGATTTATCCTCCTTGAACATATACTTATATGTGGTATATCTATATTATACACCTATGCCTAATTTTTGAATTTTCTCCATACTGATTTTCATAAGGGCTGTGTTAGTTTGCATTCTTAGCATAGTGTATAAGGGTTGCTTTTGTTCCTTATGCCATTTTTAAGGTTAGTTTCTCATATCTGCCGCACCAGCACAGCTAGAGTCAAGTCCAAGCGAAGGAGGTCAGGATTAATGGAACACACACTCTGGATGTTGCAGAATCAGAAGCCTTTATTGTACATCACCAAGGGGGTTTTATACCTAGCCCAGACAGGTGGGCCAACAGGATGGAGAACTCATTGCTGGATCCTAGGCTTAAGGCCAAGGCAATGCATACTCAGGAAGCAGGGTTGGTAAACAACTCTGAGAGATGGGAACTTGCAAGTTTCTCAGAAACCCAGAACAACAAGGGCAAGAAAGGTCACCAACAGGGAGGTGAGTAGGAAGGCCAGGACTCCATTAGGTCCAACACTGTTTGACAGAATTGAATTTAAATTCTAGTTCTGCCGCTCCTGAGATGTTCAGTTACAAGATCTTTATGGAGATTCCAGTCAGACACCACAAAAAGTTCCACTGTATATTACATAAAGGGATTTTTAGTATATTTTCAGAATGGTGCAACCTTTTCAACAATTTTAGAACTTGTTTAACATTACAAAAATAAATCATATACCGGCCAGCATTGTTCCTATCTCCCCCACGCCTCCCTGGAGGTCCAGCATCTTCTTTCTCTATGGATTTTCCTACACAATGGGAGAAAACACTTTCATACGACAGGGGGCTTTTATCCAGAAGTGATAAAGAGTGCTAAGCTTGACAATAAGAAGAGCAGCCCACTCAACTTAAAAATGGGCCCGACATATTGCTAGTGGGATCGTAAAGAGGGACGGCAGCTTTGAAAAAGAGTTTAAAAGTTTCTCAAAATGTTAAAACCTAAATGTTAAACATAGAACTACCATGTGACCTGATCATTTTAATCTTAGAGATAGGTTCAAAGGAAATAAAAGCTATGTGCCCCATCCACATAAACTGTATATGAGTGTTCGTACAGGATTACTCAAATAACAGTCCAGATGGGGAAACACCCTAATTTTTATCAACTGTTGAGCGGGCTTTAAAAATAAGGTGCATAGGTCTATCCCTACAATAAAGTCCTGTCAGCAGTGAGGAATGAAACACACTGTAACAATGGAAACCTAGTGTGCTCTGAAAACTGAGGGGTTTGAGACAAAGATCCTTAAATTATGAGCAAATGTGACCAAAGGGCCCAGCAGAACACTCAGTGTGGGGAAGCAGGAGACTGGGGATAGTGCTAATGTCAACGATAGCATCGTCTGACACAGGACTAGTTAGACCAGACACTTGGAAAAGACATCTTGACAGCTTGAATTTCAACTGCCGGGTTGGCTAAAATTCTAAGACACATCTGACCCAAAACTGTGAATCTTGTTGCTGCTGATTAGGTGGAGATATGTTTCTAATTTCGTGATCCAAGTCCCCACTTCAGGTGTGATAAAATGTCACACACCTTTCCTGTGGAGGGTGCCAGTAACCACCAGTCTGATTTGTACCACACTTGGAGTTTAGCAGTGACCTAGTATTCTAAGGAGACTTAAGTCTGATCCTCTGGAAGATGCAATTTTGAGACTTCCTCCACTTGATGTCTTGGTCCCCTGGGCCATTTACCCCTCCACCTGCAACTCAGAGGCACACATTGGTGGAGAAATTGGCTGGCGGAAGAACGCGCAGAGGAAACTCTGCAAGCCAAGGCAGTAAAGTCCTGCTTGCCATAGTAACGTAATCCTTAAGAGACAATGCTCTTGGAAGACAGTCCAGGGTTGGCAAGATGGCTCGTCTGGTAAAGTCACTTGCCACCAAGCCAGATGACCTGCATTTGGTCCCCAGAGTCCACATGGTGGAAGGAGAGCATCAGGTCCTGCAAACTGTTTACTGACTGCCACACAAGTGTGTTGGTGCAAGCCACCCACCTCCATGCACACATGCACATAGAAACAAACAACCAACAAACAAATAATTTTTGGAGACCGGGTCTCACAAACTAGCCCTGGCTGGCCTGGAACTGTCTATGTAGGCCAAGCTAGCCTTGAACTCACAGAGATCACTTGCCTCTACCTCCCAAGTGCTGGGATTAAAGGCTTGTAGTACCATGTCCAACACAACTAAATGATTAGGTTTTTTTCATAAAAATGTTTTGATAATTATGAATATTATTTAATAAAATTGGTTATTGCAGATATATTTATTATATGCAGACTTCATTTCCCAGGAAGAGAATAACTGAACTCCAATTGAGAAAATGCTTCCATCAGAATGACCTGTAGGCGGATCTGTGGGGACGTTATATTGGCTGATGACTGTGGGTGGTGCCACTCCTGGGCAAGTAGTTCGGGGTTATATAAAAAATCAGACATGAGGAACAAGCCAGTAGGCAGCATTCCTCCATGGCCCCTGCTTCAGTTCCTGCCTCCAGTTCTTGCTTGAATTCTTGCCTTGACTAACAAAATGGACACGATGTTGAAGAGTAATGAAATAATACTCCCAGCACTATTTTCTCACAACAACAGAGAAGCAAGTTAATACAATACTGATCATATGAAAGCTTTTCCTTTGTTTTTAAGATATGGATTTGTATGCAGTCTAAGATGATTTCAGGTTCACATCAGAGCTGCCGTCACCTCCCACATTCTGAGAGCACAGACACATCCCACTATGCAGCTTAGTGGTTCTAGCTTTCACTTTTTTGTGGTTTTGTTTTTAGTAACCTCCACAGTGTCCTAGAATGGCTGTACTGATTTGCATTCCCAACAACGGTGTATGATGGTTCCTTTTCCTCCACATTCTTACCAGCATTTCTTATACTTTGTTCTATCACATAGCAGTTATGACTGGGATGAGGTTGAATCCCAGTGCAGTTTTCATTGGCATTTCCTTGATGGCTAAGGATTTTGGGCGTTTTAAATGTACTTATGACCTATTTTCTGTCTCTGAGAATTGTCATTTGCCCCTTTTTAAGAATGGCATTACTTATTCACTTGTTAAGAGTTTCTAAGTCGTTTCCTTCGTTTATCCATTCATCCGCTTATTGTTCTTGAATAATTTTTATTCATTCTTTGAGAATGTCATATGTTGTATTTTGATTTTACTCACCCTCACTCCCCCAACTCCTCCTAGATCTACTCCTCACCTCTCTACCCAACAAACTCTCTGTTCTTTTACGCTCTCCTTTTGCCCGTGAAATCTGCAGGTAAATGGATGGAACTGGAGAAACATTACGCCATGTGAAATAACACAGAAAGATAAGCACTGCATGCTCTCTCTTATTTGTGGATCCTAGCTCCAAATCTGTAGATGAGAGTGTATCACTGGGAATAGCAGGTATCAGGAAAGTAGAAAGTGACCCTGTCGGGGGAGGGAACCAGCAGGACACAGGTTAATAGGGAAGTGAGAAAAACAGGGGAGGGGCTTTTCCTGGGAAGGGGGAGGCAGGGCTATTCAGAAACAGAGGGAAGGAAGAGGGATAGACAACATTAAGGATGATTGGAAAGGATATAGGGAATCAAATTCTTTTAGATTTACCTACACATACACATAAACCTATGTGTAAGCACGGATATACAGTTTAAATGAAGTTATGCTACTTGGGGTGATGATGTATCCCCTAAGAGCCATAGACTAATGAAACCCCAGGAACAGTCATGAGAAACCTCTAAAGCTGTTGTTTAGAGGAGCCCAAGAGACCCCCTTCCCAAACAATAGAAGCTATTGCTGTTGCCCGTTTGCCTCCCATGATTCAAAGGTAAGGCTCTATTGCTGAAGATACCACACTTTGAACACATAATTTAGAGGAATCTATCTGGAACTGACCCAGAAGTCTCCTCCTGGGGAACTGGCTTTCAGAGAACTGGAAGGCTCTGTGCAAGTTGTTAAGGGAGAAGAGCAGTTGGTAGTCTTGGCACGATATCCACAATATTGTAATAGTGGCACTTGTATCTTGGGGTAACCAACAGCTGTCTAGTCAGACATAAGACCAATTCAACAGGAGGGTATGCATGCCTGGTACTGCAGACCTAGGCAACTACTCGTGAAAGGAGAGATCACAGACCCAAGATGAGAACCTGTGACTTGCATTTTCCTAAATCAATATAATTTCTAACGATATTTAAAATGCCTATGCTCTCACCTGTCATTAATGAACTATAAGCAAAGAAAACAATACAAATAATCAGTGAGTTTAAGAACAAATTCTTTGATAATATAAGCAAGATCAGTAGATCCTTGGTCCTATTTATAAAAGTAAAGAGAAAAGAAACCCAAATTTACATGAACAAGGAAACATTACAACAGATAGCAAGGAAATTCAGAACATTACAGGGAAATACTTTAAAAAATGTATATTCCACTATCTTAGAAGATCTAAAAGAAATAGATGAATTAGTAGATTTATCCAAACCACCAGATTAAACTAAGAAGAGATTTTTAAAAATGTAAACAAGCCCATAACAAGAAAAGGAGATCAAAATAGAGAAGCCTTTCAACAAAACTAACCAGGGTTCACAGCAGAATGCTACTAGGCTTTCAAAGAGCTATAATCAATACTTAATTATTCAAAAAAGTGGAAAGAGAACAAATACTTCCAAACGCCTATGAAACCATTGTTACTCTATTACCAAAACTAGGTAAAGACACAACAACAACAACAAAACCATAAGCCAATATCCATGATGAAAAACACATATGTAAAAGTTCTCAGTAAAATATTTGCACAAATGAATACCATCTAGGGTAGTGCCTATGTTGTCTTCTAGCAATTCTAACATTTCAGGTTACACATTGAGGCCTTTGGTCTGTAAGAGGACATTTCCCTGTCTATTTGCTCCCTAATAACTGACACAGGGGCTTAAAATTACTTGTAAATGCTTGGCCAATAGCTCAGGCTTGTTACTAACTAACTCTCACACTTTAAGTTAACCCATATTCCTTATTTATACTCTGCTACATGGTTGGTACCTTTATTAGTATGACATGTTCATCTCCTGCTCCATCTGACTCTGCCCTTCCTCATCCCATCATTCCCAGTGTGGCTTTCCCATCTAACTGTATCCTGTTCAGCTACTGGCCAGTCAGCTTCTTTATTAAGTCAATCACAGTGACATATAGTCACACGGTGTAAAGGAATATTCCACAGCACTGATTCATTTGGAGTTAATTTTTGTGTAGGGTGATAGATATGAGTCCATTTCCATTCTTCTATCAATGAACACTCAGTTTTCCCAGAACTACTTGTTCAAGATGCTGAGATTCTTCTGGTTATATTTGTGGAATCATGCTCAAATATCAAATGGCTATAATTTCCTGCACTCATGTCTGGGTTCCATTGTTCCACTGTACTTTGTTCCATTGGTCGATGTCATAGTTAGGGTTTCTATTACTGTAAAGAGACACCATGGCCACAACAACTCTTATAAAGGAAACATTTAAGTGAAGTGGTGGCTTACATAGCAGGGCATGGCAGCATGCAGGCAGGCATGGTGCTGAAGAGGTAGCTGAGAGTCCTAGATCTTTTAGGCAACAGTAAGGGGACTGACTTGTTACACTGAGCAAAACTTGAGCAAAAGAAACCTCAAAGCCCACCCCCACAGTGACACACTTCCTCCAACAAGGCCACACCTCCTAATAGTTCCACTCTCCTTGAGAGTCATTTTCTTTCAAATCACCACAGTCTGCACATGCTATTTTTATTACAATAGCTTTGTAATATAGCTCAGGTGAATATTATCAATACCATTAAGCCCCAAACAGGTTCCATATCTTTCACTTATTTAACAGTTCTCCATTTGAAAGTGTATATCTGCTTGCCCTGTAGTCAGACTGATGATTATCTTAAATATCACCATAGAACCTTCGTCCAACAACAGATGGAAACAGAGACAGAGACCCACATCGGAGCACTGGACTGAGCTCCCAAGGTCCAGTCAAAGAGTGGAAGGAGTGAGATTATGAGCAAGGAGGTCAAGACCATGAGGGGTCCATCCACTGAGACAGTTTGCCTGAGCTAATGGGAGCTCACCAACTCCAACTGGACTGGGAATGAACGATCATGGGATCAAACTAGTCCCTCTGAATGTGGTTGACAGTTGGGGCAGACTTTGTGGCCACTGACAGTGGCACTGGGATTTGTCTCTACTGCATGTACTGGCCTTTTGGGATCCTATTCTCTTTGGATGTATGCCTTGCTCAACCTAGATGTAGTGGGGAGGGCCTTGGACTTTCCACAGGGCAGGGTACCTTGCCCTCTCTTAAGATTAGAGGGGGGTGGGGAGGAAGGCATGTGGAGGGAGTGGGAGGGGAGAGGGAGGAGGAGAGGAAGTGGGAATTTGGATTGGTATTTTTTTAAAGTAATAAAAAAGAAGGAAAAAAGAAAAAAAAGAAAGTGTGTGCCTGAGCATTACACAGGCTCATAGAGTGATGCAGTTCCTGTCACTGAAGCTGGCCCCAAGGCATTCGCTCCACCCACCTTTCCCTGTCCACCTCCGTTTTTACTGGCCCAGGGAGCCTATGAGCTACTTGCTAAATTATTGGCATGAACTAAGTCTTGGTTGCCTCTTATGCTCACTGGCTTTTCCATGGGTGGTCCTAGGTATTTTCCCAAATTTCCTGTGAGGCAAGCCCTGCCCACCTTATCGGCCATCAAAACTAGGGAAAGCATGGGGGAATAGTTGGGGTGCAGTAGCCTCCTTTTTGGCAGTACATCGTTGATACCTCTAGGGGGTGCGGTTGGTCCCAGCTGTAGAATCATGAATGGCATCAAATCTTGAGCACCCCTGAGAACATTCTAGTGCCAAGACATCATGGGATGCCAACACAGTTACTCTGCAGTCAGTTATCTTGTGTTGTTGGATCATGGGGCACTTCATCCTTAAATGCATCACAGGGAAATAAGTGTGGCAACTTCAACCCAAGAATTATATGAGTCATGCTGATGGTGAATTATTCCTTGTCCTCCCCGCTAGAAGGTCACATCCCAGTGCGCTGAGTTGCATGTACGTAAGGAGTATGTTCTTCGGCCTTTTGAGGTCCCTAGTGAAGGCTCGGTAGGCTGTTGGCTAGGTGTCCTTTCCCCTGCACCCTACCTGTAATGCGAAGATAATGAAAGCACCTGTTCCACAGAGTGTCTTTAGGATGGCATTAGAAGTAACGTGCTTTCTTCCTTGGGTGACATGATGGGGCAGTATGAGTGATCAAAGGCAACTTTGCACGAATCTGCATGAGTATGATGACGAAAACCCCAATTCTGAAAGCAACGAGATCTTCAGTGGAACCCCCATGGGCATCCTCAAGATGTAGGGTTGAGGCAGTTCCTGAATCTGCACAGGGTTTCCCACCTCTCGTGTTTCCAGCTCAGGCTACTGTTTCCGACAGAATCCAGCTCTTTTGCTCTGAGTCAGCTTTTACGAGGGATTCCATGCTCAGACTATTCCTGTGCTCCTAGAAGCAGCGTGCTAACCCCTTGTCTGTGAACCCAGACAGTGAAAGGCTGAGCTATGAGGGAAAGCTCCCTGTGGTGTGAGGTGCGTCCTTCTTTGCCTTCACAGGAGGCATAAGACCCTAGTGGAGCCTCCTGAGGCCTTGGAACAGAACTTGGGAAGTGGATGACCTTAGGAAAAAAATAACACATTCATTTTCATGAGTGTGTGGCTGAAATTCAGTTCCATTATCAAAGTATCAGTCAAAACCAAGGCTTAGAGAGGCAGATATTTGTTGATAAGCACTGAGCTGAGCTCCATGAGTCTTGAGGAAGAAAGGGAGGAGAAATTGTACCAACTGGGGGCTCATGATGGGGGACCCACAGAGAGAGCTGATGTGAGAGTTCTTGGGAAGTGGATCAACAGTTAGGGAGCCTGCACGGGACCTATCTGGGTCCTCTGCATGTGTGTGACAATTATGTAGCGTGGTTTCTTATTAAGACTTCTAACCTGGCACTTAGCTGACTTTTGGTCACCTGTTCCCCATGCTGGATTACCTTGCACCCCCCTCCACTTAAGGGGAGGAGCTTGGTCCTGCCTCAACTCGATGTGCCATGCCCTTGAGAGGCCTGCCCCTTCCTGAATGGTGATGGGGATGAGTGAATGGGCAGGGCCGCAGATGGAAACAGAGAGGGGAACAGGAGGAGAGGAGAGAGGAGGAACTGGTTGGTATGCAAAATAAATGAAAAAAGTGTTATTTAAATAAAAAAAAATTTAAAAAGCCAGGCATAGTGATATATGCTTGTAATCTCAGCACTTGGGAGTTTGAGGAAGAAGGACCACAAGTTCAAGGCCAGCTTGAGGAATATATGGGTTAGCTTTTCAGCACCACACAGAGGAGTACTGACTGTGTTGTAATGACGTTATCTATGACCAGGACTTGGTCATCCATGGAAGCCAGTTCATGTCACATGCCAGTTATCGGTTATGCTCACCATGATTTCAGAGTCATAGAATTCAGACCAGCCAGTAGGCTTTATAGCTAATAAAGAACCAAGAAGAGAGTGGCCTGTGGCCTGGCACTCAACTGTGACTCAACACAGGTTGAAGTCAGGTAAGCCAGACACTGAAAATGGATGTTTTAACTTTGTGGATGATTTAACAGAACATTTAACACCTTTTGAATGAGATAATAAACAAACTGCTACTTGTGTTTCTTCTCTTTCATTTCATGTTTTTATTTTATAAAAGATGTCAGTCTGAAATGGATGAGAAAAATGAACTGTACCTTCCTCACAGACTAAAACCACCCACTTAATGAGGTGATCAGGAAGTAACTATTTTAAAAACATTTGATAGCTGTATTTTGACATAGTTCAATCCTTTGTATTAATACCACATTTCCTGTAACAGAGGCAGTTGGCGTCGCCAGATTGCTAGGGTCCATGGTATAAAGAGGTCAGTATTAACTCCCGCTCTCTAGCAGTATTCTGTTACCTGTGCATCACCTCGTTAGTCCCAAATCACATTTCCAGAGATACTGCTGCTTTGATCATTCTGGGAATCAAGATTATTATTTTTTCTTTAAATTACAAGACACCTCTATTTTCAGACACCAGTCTTCATAACTGCTTAGACACGCGTGTTCCCTTCTAGAGTCATGATGCCAACTAGTTCCATTGTCCACACAGCTCTTGGCATTTTCTGGCTTAACTCCTGATCCTTAGGCCCTACCCACCAAGTCTTACACTAGGGTGATTTCTGTTGTCATGTCTTAAAGTACTGATTGTTTTCTCCTCAGTGTTGAGTGCCCTGGTGAAGCAAAGGCTCCCTCATCTTTGTTACTGGAGTTTTGTAACTAGTGTTTCCATTTGTTTTATCTTCCTGTTTCCGTCTGGCTGGAAAGTTCCTATCTGATTCTGCTTGTAATCCAACTTTTCCATTAGAGGCCTTAATGTACCCCATACTATTGTGTCAGATTCTATCTGATCGCTTTGACATCTGTGTCATGTCTAATAATGCTTCTTGGCAGTGTGTACAAACACTTGTCTTTTGTATGCATCATAAGTTTGTAAAATGTACATGTTTGTAAGTGATAGTGTTAAAGTAAAAGATTACATAGCTGAGAAAGAAAAATAAAGGTTGGCCTTGTCTGATCAGGGGTTCTGCTCCACTCCCCACCAGTGCACCTGCTTCTAAATCTCATATCTTGTCTGAGTCTTGGACTCAGACTTCTCCCACATCCCCTAGCTATGATGAAGGGTCAGTCTATCCAGGGACATGCCAGGGACATGGTTCATCTGTTCCAGTTTCTTTCTGTTACTGTAATAAATCACTCTGACCAAAAGAAATTGGGGAAGAAAGGGTTTCTTTCATTGCATCTTATATTTCCAGTCCATTGCTGAGGGAAGTTAGCAGGAACTCGAGGCAGAAACCAGAAAGCAGGATTATTTGCTATTCCACCCAGCATAACCTCTGACTAGAGAACTCAGCCAAGGAAGTGCAAAAGGAACCACAGAGGATGCTGCTAGCTGACTCACTTGCTGTGCTTAGCCATCACCTACCCCATAACCTTGGTCCAGTTACTTTAATCATGCTTGGGATTGTTTATCTGCAAAATTGCAACAATAGTCTCCATTACCCAGGGTTCAGGGAAGAGCAAAAGAGCTGTGAATGTGAATAAATAGAGCCTAGTTATGTAAGTGCTTGCTAAATAAAAATCTCTCTTTCATAGTCAAGGAATTAGAGGTAGGTAAGATGTGTGTGTGGTGGAGGAGAGAGACAGGCCTCCTCTTCTATCCTGGCGGGTTTTGCCCACTCCTGACAAGTGTTTGTCTGCTAGCAATGGCAGAGCTACCTGCCTGATAGCTCAGTGTGTTCTATGATGAGACCATGTGGGCTGGAATCCCAGACATTGAATAACTCCTTTTCTGGCTCTCTTTGCTTATGTGATGTGCCTCTCTCTCTAGCTACCTCAGATGTGTATGAGATCTTTTTTCTTGACTTTCGTTTGTTTTCTCCATACAGCTTTGAAGGCCTTGGGGAATTAGTATTCAGTCCCCTTGCCTGTCACTAATATGTGTTAGCTCCTGCTAAGCAAAGGGCTTAGCACATTTGATTGGCTAAGGTGACAGCTAGATTGGTTTTTCCTAAACTTTAGCTTCTCTTTCCCCAAGAGAAGTCTCAACCATGGGCCTAGGCTCCTCACACACCCTAGTATTGGAGACCCACAGTGCGGACCGTAGACTTCAGTACTGCCTGAGTTTAAGATCTGAATGAGGACAAGACCCATTATTAGTACTAGAACTGCCTCCAACCCCTCCCATCTTCCTCTGATGCTGTCACATTGCCCTCTGAAGTCACTGAAGGGTAGGGAAATGAACCCAAGATCAGCCTGATGAAACATCTCCGACTCCTGTTGGAAGCAAGGTGAGCAATGGGATATCTCAAGATCTAAAAGCATGCAGATGGTTCTTTAAATTCTATCTGAATGAAGATCTTCTCAAACCACAAACTATTTACTCCCCAGTCACCACTTATCCCTTTGCTGACAAAAACAGCTAAGGAAAGGTTTATTTCAGCGCTAAGTTCTAGGGCACAGTCCACCAGGGCGGAGGAGGCATGGCAGCGGGAATATGAGGCAGCTGGTCACATGGCATCTGTAGTCAGAACGAGGGAGGACGCTGACTCTTAGTTTCTTCTCTCTTTTTGGTTTAGCCCAAGACCCCAGTCCATTGGATGGCGCCGCCCACATTAGAGTGGCTCTTCCCATCTCATTGAACAGAATCTAGGAAACCACTCCTTGCAGATTTTTGTGGCGATTTGCTTGCATGGTGGTTCTAATTCTTGACAAGTTAGCAGCCAGGATTAACCACAAGGCCTCCTGACCCTGCTCCTTCCCCTGTGATAAGGACTCACTGGAACACTGTGCACACAGGAACACTGGAAATCAGGATGGAAAGAGGCGGACCGATGCAACACAGCTGTTCCTCCACTTCTCTCTCTGACCTCCCACATTTCCAGCACCATCAATCCATTATCATTTCTTCCACTAATATTTGTTACTTCTGACCACGTTGCAGGCACTGAGCCTAAATTACGTCATCTATTTCTGTCAATATCCCTATAAGACACAGGCAATCTGTACGGAGAGTTTTTGTCTTCTCTGAGGGAGGTTGACAACATGATGGTTAACTCAAAGTTTTGGAGTCAGAAGACTTGACTCAAACCTTACCTCTGAAACCACTTACTTAAACACTATGCACGTTAATTCCTTCACCTACAAATACAAATAATATGGTACCTTCCTAGGGTCCAAGATTCAATGGAAAGTAGAAAGTGAGGGAGGGAAATCAAAATGATTACATACAGTTATGGAAAGATTCTTTTTTTTAAACAAGTAAATAGTGTGATTTGGTTCCAAGTTGTTGAGAAATTAGTATATAAATACATGATTATGAAAGAGTCAGTTAAATCAGAACTGAACTGTTGCTCCAGAGGCCATGGGAGGTACATGGTTATGATTTCTAGTGTTCTCTGTTTCAGAGACTGAAACTCTGTGTTCTGAAATGACCACGTGTTAGCCTTCTGTCAGTTACAAAATACTTCAGATGGCCAATTTATAAGAAGAAGTCATTTTTGGGGGGTTCACGGTGTTAGAGGTTCCTGGCCATGGTCACCAGTTAGTCCTCATTGCTTTGGGTACTGGTGAAGCCACATCATAGGAGGGGCATGTGTCTGAGAAAAACCTCTCACCTCATGTCCAAGGCACAAAGAAGAGGGAGGATAGGCCAAATTTCCCACAATCCCCTTCAAGGAATTGCCCCCGATGTCCTAAAGATCTCCTGCTTGGCTCTTCTCTGTTGAGAAGAGGTCTACCACTTCTCAACAGCACCATGCTTGGGACCAAACAGCATTTGGGGGACAGTCAAGATGCCAACTGTGGTAGTACACAACCTTGAATTGTGGGACTCTAGAGAAAGAGATTGATTGTTCTTCTCCTTGACCTTTTCATTGGCTTCCTATATTGTTAGGACCTTGGGACAGAAAAGATTTGCCTTTACAGCTGTGCCTTCTAGGCTTCGTTCACCCATTTTCAATGCTATCTCCTATATGCTCACTTCTGCTAGTGGTCAAGGCTATATATTTGGAGTACAGAAAGTAATCGTCTCTTTCAACACATTTGCTCTTATTGCACGCACATACCCCGCATGCCAGATTACTTAGAAGACTTGCAGGTTGGGCTGGGGATGTGGCTCAGCCTATATTTACTGTGCAAGCACGAGGACCTGAGTTTGCATCTCCAGAACCCACATAGAAAGCTTGGCATGGCAGTGCATCTCTACAACCAACCCCAGCCCCGAGGAGGCAGAGCTAGGAGGACGCTTGAGGCCAGCTCCAGAGCTGGGATTGCAGATGGGTGTGCTGGGCCTGGCTTTCCAATGGGTCCTAGGGATCTCAAGTCAGGTATCCATAGTTTCCCAGCAAGTGCTCTACTCACTGAGAAATCTTCCCAGTCCCGATAGTCATATTCCTTTGTGCACTTGTGAATGTGTGTGTGTCTGTGTCTGATATAAATATGGATGATATGTAGGTGTGCGGGCACATGTGTCAGAGGACATCTTTTAGGAGTTGGCTCTCACCTTCCACTCTGTTTCAAACAGGGTCTCGTGTTCTCCATGCCACTGTGTACTGCAGGTTAGCTGGCCTGCTTGATGAAAGATTGCTAGGCTGATGGATACATGCTACTGCATCCGGCTTTTTATGTGGGTTCTGAGGGTCAAACTCAAGTCACCAGGCTGGCACAGCAAGCTCTTTTATCTTCTGAGTCATCTCTCTGGTCTCCAGTACTGACATTCTTAATGTTACTGTGTCCCCATAAAATCACTTAGTATGGCTGAAATACATATTCACAACAAAATGTAGTTATCCCTTTTTAATATTCACAGAGTACCAAATGATAATGTTCACTCTGACCAAACTTATATTGGCTTTGTCTTAAATGTTGGCAATTGATAACAGGAAGACTTATTGGAGGAGGGAAAAAAGGCAATTATAATTTTATAGTCTCTGGACCCGGGTAGGCACCATTAAATGTTTCTATTTTCTTGAAGTTCAGCCCAGGCATTGCTCATCTCACCTTGGCCAGGGCTGCTTGGCTTTCATTTAAACTGCAGAGAGTGGGAGAGAATGCAAGACCAATCAAAGAAGGAGGAAGAAAAAGAGCAAGAGAAGGAGGGCGTGTTTATAACGAATTCCTGTGTTGTTTGGAGTAAAAGAGAGTGGTCACAGGTAAAAGATACATGACAGAGAACAGATCAATTAGAAAAAAAAATATCAATCCAGGGAAGCATTTGTCTCAGCTGCTTTCTTGGATGCCGGTGAGAGCAGGGGAGGTGAGGGGCAGAGTGGAAGAGATTTCAGACTGGCCATTGAGTCAAAATTAAATTTTGCATGACAAGTCTCTGGAGAGATAATATCTCTAGCTGTGGAGTCCTTGTTTTTGCCACAGCTATAACGAGCCCTCATCAGATGCTTACAAGATTAATGTCTTTTTGTGTGTGATCTCATTATGTGACCATTCTCTACTGTCCAGAGTTTGACATTCACACTGCCAGAAAATGAGATTTCTGAATCCAAGTTACATCCTCTCATCCTCCCACTAGGTCAATGTGCTCCATGCCTTCAATCATGGATATGAATGCCCTTTCCCTAGGCATCTCCAGTAGTCCTGATCCGCCCCAAACTCCACTTCTAATTGAATTACGAGTCCTCACACAATTGAAAACCCTGATGAAATGCATCGTGAGTCTTTACTGCTGTGGTGAGGAAGAAAAAAAAAAGAATTTTATTAATGGAGCTATTTCTCTCGGTTAGCCAGGACAGTTCAACAGAAATAGTTATCAGATGAGTCATCCTTGAGTCATCATCTATGAGCGGAAAGTTAAGCTGGGCAATGAATTTTCCAGCCTTTGCTCTCAAGTCTGGGATGTCTCAAAGGATAGGTTTATTGCCTAGGAAATGAAGATTGTAATAGTTAGTGTCTTGATAACAGAAGTGTCTTTCCAGGTGAGGAGATCCAAAATGCATGTGCTTGATGATCATACAGCATACCAGAGTTGGGTATATAATATATAAAGGATCCCCAGTAAATTATTGTTGAATGAAATAATTTCTGAATGAATAGATTGGTGAGGGAGAGAGAGAGAGCTGAGTATTCCTTTTAATTTTACTGTCTTGTGATAGTATTGGAGGATGCAAGTTTGGGGCTTGTAGGCTGGCTGGTTCAGTGCATATGGTCAGCTCAATTCTGAGCAGCCAAGTTGAGGAGACAGCTGGGTGTTCTGGGAGTGTGTTTTATAATAGAAAAGACTTGCTTCTGTGATGGGAACAGAGCTTGTTAGGATCAAATGTCCTTTCTTCTGCTTGTTTAATTTTCTTTCTTACAAGGTTTTCTGTTTAACTTTCTTAAACATTTCTGGGTCTTGCTTTTGGTGGAGCTGTGTGTGTGTGTGTGTGTGTGTGTGTGTGTGTGTTCTTGGTGGAGCTCTCTCTCTCTCTCTCTGTATGTGTGTGTGACTGTGTTCTTGGTGGATCTGTGTGTGTACATATGCGTGTGTGTGCATGACCAGAAGCCAATGGCAAGTGGCTTCCTCTACTGTTCTCACCTTATTCTGTGAGACAAGGGCTTTAGTGTAATTTGCTGATTGGCTAGCCTGGCTGGACAGTGCTCCAGGGATCTGCTTTCCCCATGTCCACCCCTTCAGCTGCTACACCTGGCTTTTCTATGGGTGCTGAGGATCTGAACGCAGGCCCTCATGCTTGCATAGCAGCACTTTACCAGCTGAGCCATCTCTCTAGCCCCTCATTTCCAGGATGTTATTGTTGATACCAAATAGTCATGAAAAGAATAGTCTTCATTCATTGATTCAGCACCACTCTCTTGGTACCAACTGTGCAGCAGGTGCTGTCTCAGTCATTACACAAGTTGACACACTGGTGTCCTAACAGATGTGGTCCCTTCAGAAGGACCTTAATTCATTTAAATGGCATACGAACTCATATAGTAAGTAAATAACTGTTAAAAACCAAATGCCGTTTTGCTGTAGTGCAAGCCATCTTTTGATATAAAATATTATTTAGAAATCAAATACATATTTTATTAAAATAAGACCTTCCTCTTCAATTGGACCATTCAATTTGAGTCCTTCTGGCTACAGTGAACTTTCTAAGTGTATATACTTCAAGTATTCAGAGAACAAATTTAACCACAGTATAGATGGGAAAACAACCCCTTAGGGTTCCAAATGTCTGTATTCCAGGAAGAGCAGGAGGCTTTGAAGGGGCCTTTTGGTAATGAGAATGCAAATGTCTACTGGTGTCCATTACTGTAATTGCTGCTTTCTCAAGGTGAGAGGTGATCTCATTCTACCCAACAAGCATTGCCCTACAAATACAAATTTCCAAAACAACAAAAACAACTCCGTCGCTCTGCTTTTAATACTAATACTGTCATAACTGAGCAAACATTTTAAAAAATCTTACAGAGAAGCACAAATCAGAGTTATAATATACAGCCAACAGAGTACAGAATAATTAAAATAAGAAGGGGGAGACCATCAAAGGTTGGCAAAGATGTAGAGCTGTTCTGAGTCAAAATTAGTGCAAATACTTGAAAAATTATAAAGTTAGACACTACCTTATGGTTCTTGGCTTCATAGTAACAGGGAACGAATGCTTATTTTCTCTAAAAACCACTGAAAAAATCCCTCTGACAGCATAGTAAATAATACCTCGGGCGAAAAACTACCTAACTATTGGTCAATAATAAACTGATCATCTAATAGGCAAATATCCAAACTTCTACATGCTACAATTTGAAAATGAAAGAACAGCACACTATTGCCCCCACACAGTGGTACAGATGGTACTTAGCAGAAGAAGCCCCGCTCCAAAACTCGTGCTTCATGAGCTCAGCCACCCAATCTTAGGTTTTGGAGAGGATAAGATGGGAATGCTGATGTGAAGATATTAGTATGAAGTTAAGATTTTCTCAGTTGAAATGGTAAATGATTGGAACAGATGTTTCAGAGAGGACTCGTGGGGGGGTTCCCAAAGAGATGAAAGACTCAGTGGTGCATCTTCAACAAGGTCTCACCCCGGCTAGAGCGCCTAAGGCTGAGTGCTGGCAATTCCAAGTGTTGGTCAGGAAGCAGCACAACCAGAGCTCTCATAGATTTCTGGTAGATTGTTAGAATGATGGTTTCTTTAAAAAGTTTAACATACATAACTCAGAAATTAGATTCCCAGGTGTGTGTGTGTGTGTACCCAATAACCAAGAGAAAAACTGGCCCATGTCCATAAAAGTCCTTGTCCGGAAGTGTTCATAGCAGCTTTTCTCCCCCATAATAGTCCCAGTAGATGATCTCAGTGCTCACTTACAATGGAATAGCATGGCAGCAATGAAAAGGAATCAGCTTGATAGGACATGGAAAAGTCTTATTTTCATTTCAGTTTTTATTCATCTTTAAAGTTACATAGAAAGTAATGGGTTTCATCATGACATTCTTATGCATGTGCTATACTTCGTTCAAATTCATTTCCAACCCCGTCCCTCTTGTCCCTGTCTGGCTTCCTGTCCCTAGTACCCACTTCTGCTTTCATGTCACATGTGTCCCATTACTCTCTCCCCATTATAATATTCCCCATGGTCCCCTTCTACTTTCATCCCCCAGACTCCAATCTAGAGTTCTCATGTGGGAGAAAACATGTGGGGTTTGTCTTTCTGAATCTAGCGTATTTCGTTAAAACATAACGTTCATTGATTCACCCATTTTCCTACAAATTTCTTAATTTCATTTTTCTTTACTGCTAAATAAAATTCCATTGTGTACACAGATCATGTGTATTTTTTTAAACTTTTATTGATTCCTTGTGGATTTCACATCATGCATCCCAATGCCACTCACCTCCCCATCCCCTCTCATCTACCCTCTGCCCTTGCTTGCAACCTCTAGATTTAAAAGAAAAACCAAAACCTAAACAAAATAAACAAAGAAAGAGGGAGAGAGAGAGAGAGAGGGAGAGGGAGAGGGAGAAGGAAAGGGAGAGAGAGAGAAAACCTTGTTGTGGAAGCTGTAGTGTGGCCAGTTGAGTCACAGTTTACCCTTTAGTCCATTCATCTTTACTTGCAAGTGTCACAAGTTACTTGACATTGTCATAAGTCTTTGGTCTGGCCAAGGCCTCTGGCTTCTGCTACATACACCACTGATAATGAATGTGCTCTCACTGGGCTGTTTCTTGGATATTCTGTTGTTGTGTGTCATGGAGATCCTGCTGTTTTGGATCTGTAGGTTCGACCCCTTCACCTGCTCCCACAGTTCATAGATGAAATGAATGTTGGGATGGGGCCAACTCATAGCCCTGGTTTTGGGCCTGGATGATAGCTGGGTTGGTCAGCTGGCTAGCTTTCCCTCATCACCACTACCTGGGTGAGCTCTCCAGCATGGCTTCAGCTAGCTCATCCAGTACAGCCTGAAGCAAGGAGCAGGGCCAGCTCTTAGGGCCAGCTCCTGAACTTAGGTCCTCAGATCCAGGTCACCTTTACTCTCACCGCCAGGGCCAGCGCTACTGTTCTGCCCAGGTGAAGTACAGGGCCTCTCTCCCAATTGCTGTAGGGAGTATATGAGGGCGGTGCGGGTGGGGAGTGGGGGTGTAGGGTAGGGTGGTGGTGGTGGGGTGGGGTGATGAGGGGGCAAGGTATCTGTGTGTCAACTCTCTGGCTCTCATGCCTTCAGGGTTGACTCACCTCTGCACCCAACAACAGGGTCAGCTCTAGTGTGCTGTTCAGGCGGAGTTCAGGGACAGCTCTCCCCTGTTCTGCAGCTGGTGAGGGGCAGGGCTAGTTCTCTCACTGTAGTGATACGCTGTGTCGTTTCCCCCCTCGCCCCAGCCAGTTCTCTTGCCTGCCTCAGGGAGCAAGGAGCAGAGAGGGGAGGGCATCTTTCCCTCACCCATGCCACAGCATAGCAGATGAGGCAGGGTGGGTCAGCTCTGTTGCTCTCACGCCCTCAGGGCTGGCTTACCCGTGTCCACAACCACAGTGTCAGCTTGAGTGTGCTGCCCAGGTGAGGTGCACACTTGTGGTGAGGGGTAGGGCCATCTTTCTCGAGTGTGTGGTAGGACAGCTCTCCCTGAGGGGTAGAGACAGCTCTCCTACTGCATTATCCAGTTAGGGTCAGAGCCAGTGAAGGGTGGGGCTGGCTCAGCACAGCATGGTTCAAATGATCCCTTGTGCCTACACAGTCATGGACATCATCACAGACCCCAGCTGCAGTAGGACCACAGACCTAGACATGGTCCTCAGCAGCAGCTCAGGCCTAGATGTCACCATAGCCTCAGTGGCAGCACCGGCCACCCAGATCAGTATGGTCTGGGCAGAGGCGTGATCTTCGGTCACCAACATGGTCTCAGGTGGCTGACCAGACCCTGGTCACACACACACACAACCCTTGAGAGTATAGGAGCCATGGACATCAACTCAGATCCCAGCCTCTACAGGGCCACAGACTAAGACACGGCCCTAGGCAGTAGCTCAGGTCTGGACAATACCATGGCTCCTAGTGACAGCACAGCCTACTCAGATCAGCAAGGCCCTGGCAGTGGCATGGCCCTTGGACACCCTCAAGGCATCTGTGGGGCATCTGTGGGATCTTTGATGGCTGTGGGGGCCAGCCATGAAAGCTTAAGTCTGGGTGGGTCATCCAAAGGAAGTGCTTTACTTCCAACCATTATCACCTGGGACTCTGGCCATCGATAAATTTAAATGGAGTCTGGAGTCTCAATAGTTTACCCTGAGACAATGCCTAGCAGGCTGAGATTACCTGACCCCTACCCAAGAACAGACCATTCAAAGGAAATTCCTGGCATTCCAAGCACTGTAGATAGAAACACCAGCCAGCACCTCACCAGGACACCCCTAGACAAATGTCAGCCAATCAGGGGTCCTGAACCTCAGAGACCCCTCACCCCCACCTTTACTACTATAAAAACCCAATTCTAATTGAGCTCAGGGCTCTTTGGATATTCCAATATGTTGGACATGCGGAGAGACAGAGTTTGCAAACTTGATTAAAATAAAGGCTCTTCACTTGGTCTCCTTTGTTGGCTTTTGTGGGGACCACAGATTTGGGCATAACAATGGCAACATGGGCCACAGACATCAGTACAGACTCTGACTGTGTTAGGGCCATGGATCCACACATTGGTCCTAGGCAGCAGTCTGGGTCCAGATGTTACCATGGTCTAAGGTGGCAGCACAGGCTGTTCAGATTGACATGGGCCCTGGTATCACATGTGTTTTATGCATTCATCTGATAACGGATCCCTAGGCTGGTTCCATGTTTCATCTAATGCGCACAGTGCAGTTTATTAGACTTTGAGT
>PVIU01008250.1:0-84966 GCA_004026605.1 Ondatra zibethicus
GGGGGGGGGGGGGGCTCGAGGACCCTTCTAGAGTTTCTAGATGAAGAGGCCTAGGGGTGGAGTCAGAGAATTTGCTTTTCTGACAAATGTCTAAGCAATGTCGACATTGTAGGTCCTGGAAACACCCTTCAAGAAACACCAGTTAAGAACACAGCCCTGTGCACACATTGGATCCACTTTCATCTTAGAATGCAAATCTGGGCAAATAGTCCTAGGGTGGGACCATACTGCCAGGCTGTAGCCTTTTTAAACAGCCAGAGTGCAGAGTAGATGATAAGACCTCAGGGAGGTTAAGGTGGGACTGGAAACCACCAGCCTGGAGGCTTGAGCAGCGAGAAGAGGGTGGAATGCATTCCAGACAGGGCCCAGGAGGGTGTGCAGAAGAGGGAGAAGACAGCAGGGAGGAGCTGGATGTGAGAGAAGCTGAGGCTCTTACAGAAACTGGGGCACCAGTAGGAGCAGAATGCACAGGAAGGCGTTGGGAGGGGCAGCGATGTGGCCCTAAAGCTTGTAGATTGGGGTGTTATGCTAGAGATGCAGCTCTCCCAAATCCATTGCTAAATCCCATCAAGTTCACTTAAGCTAGCGGTTCCAGAGGGAATGGAGTCTCCAGGAGTCCACCAGAGCTCCCTAAGGCTGCCCTGTAGAGAAGGCAGCTTCTTTCTTTCTTCCTTCCTTCCTTCCTTCCTTCCTTCCTTCCTTCCTTCCTTCCTTCCTTCCTTCCTTCCTCCTTTTATTTATTTATTTTTAGACAGGGTCTCATGCTGCAGCACAGGCTTGGCTTACCTCACACTCACTATATACCAAAGACGGTCGTGAATGTTTCATTTTTCTGCCTCCCTCCTGAGTGCTGGAATTACAGGCACATGTCACTGTACCCAGTTTATGTGGTGCTGTGGGTCAGACCCCGGGGCTTCCTGTGTTGAGCAAGCCCTCTACAGGAAAGTCCCATCCCTGACCTAAACTCTTTTTTTCACTAATGAGAACTGAAAACATGATATTTATTCAGTTTGACTAATTTGAAACAGTGATAGAAATGTAAGGTAACTAATCCATCCTTGGAGTCCTAACAGGTTTAGATAGAAGGCCAAAGGTAGACAAAACTAAGTAATCTAACAAAGTCATATAATGAATTTTCCCATTTTTATAACCTTCCCCGAGTCTCAGCTCCTTCCTGCAAGGAGGTCAGATAAGGAGTAAATGTTTCTTCAGTAGAGACATTCTCATCTGGAGGACTTAGTCTTTTCCCACAATGAGATTCCCAGGGAAATGAGAATCTTATGGGGTCCAAGGTTTCACTAGTTGTTAGCCATGAAGAGAGATACAAAAGTGTCTTTAGAATATCCTTATTCCCACCAAGCAGGCAGCTTCCAGGGACGGGACTCAGGAGCTTTAAGGCCCACGTGGGGACGGCAAAGTGGGGACCTGCAGGCTGCTCTCACTGACAGCTGTATGTAGTGCCAAAAAAAAAAAAAAAAAAAGGAAAGAGTAGAAGACCTGTAAGGGGCTGACCCACGGCAGGTGAGTGAATGCAGAGAGCATGGTAGGAGCCAGCTTGCCCTCAGATTTACCCTGAGCACTGCCCTCTGGCCATTTGCTCCTCTGGCTTTCACACCCAAAGCTCCCTCCCTAGAAGTTCTCCAGGGCTCTTTGTACAAGCCTGATTGTCCCCACCTTCCAGTGGCTTCTTTTTAAGTCTCAGGATCTTCTGACAACCTGGAAGTCATCTGGAGTCAGCATCACTGGGGGCTTCTGTGGTTTTTACAGGCATCAGGGAAGCAGACAAACCATCCCATTCAGACAAACTGGTCTTTTTAGGCCTGCAAATTCCTTTTCTCTTCTGACAGGAGGCATAAACTCTTCGCCAAATTGAATACCTTCAGAGGGTTTCTCTCCAGTATGACTTCTTTCTTGCCTTCCTTGTCTTCTAGAACTTCGACAATGTTCTTCAGCATTATATGGTCTTCCCAATTGTAGCCGTGTGGCAACTTCCAAGCTCGCCCACGCTTCCCTCAGAGGTCCCTGCAGTGGCACTCACAGAACAGCACAGAAAATCACTGGCACCTGATCCACTGCATAGTGTTTGTTCTGATTTAACTTATTTATCTACTTCATTTTAGTGTTTGTTTATTTGTAGACAGACTCTCACTGTGTAGCCAGAGTGGCCTCATGCTCAAGACCGTCCTACTTAGCCTTCTTGAGTAGCTGAAATTACAAGATGGTCCCTGAACCTCACACAGGTCTCCCTGCTAGGGAGGTGACTCTGGGGCACAAGGTTTGTCTTGCTTTTCTGTAGATTCTTCTAAACATAGCAGGGCATGTCTTAGGTGGGCTCCAAGTTCCTGCAAATACGATTTAATGACTTGGGGAACTTGTGTGTTCTGCCTCCATCAATGCCCCTTACCACGAGACTCTGCAGTGCTGAGTTACCCTGACTGTGGGTCAGGGAACTGGTCCCAGAATTCCCTGTGCCAGGTGCTCTTCATGACCTCTTCTGCTCCCATCAGAGGTGCGCATGGAGCATCTCAGGACTAAGGTAGTTCCAGCCTTCCAGGAAAGGTCCTCGATGTGCCGCACCCCACAGGACCTAAATCCTGCTGGGCCAAGGGAAGAGAGGTGAGGACAGCAGCGAAAGAGAGTTAATGAGCGAACCCAGCTGTGTGCCCCTGTCCCCTACAATTCTGATTCCTCACTCTTAACAGTTTAGGGGAAGCCTCCAGTGTCCCAAAGAGTGGGGGCTGCAGCTTAGTGTTCTCATGGCTAGGCTAGAGAAGGGCTGGGATAGACTGAGAGTCTTATAAACAAACAAACATACTTGTAGCAGCTTGTAGATGTTAACACTGTGTACAAAAGCTCAGAGAATTTCCCTTTGAAAGCTAGTGATGAAAGGAGTCCGGGAGAAGGAGGGACAGAACAGGGGAAGGCAGGAAGGGGGGGCTGCAAGGGCAAAGAGAAAGGTCACTCCAGAATTTAACCCCTTTTCTTGTCCTTTGGTGAGCCAGAAAGACTTTGGTCTCTTCTACCTCCCCCTCTTCCACCCCTGCAGGGAGGTGGGTAAACCCGTTTTACAGAAGATTTTAATTCAGGGGTAATCCCTTCTCTCCCTGACAAGAGGGGGTTGAGGAGACCCTTGTCTCCAAGTCTTTGATCCAGATGAAGCCGAGAAGAAAGACTTCTATAAAACTGTCAGGGAGAAAGGAAAGGGCCTTAAAGGGGTGGTCATAAACCGGCAGATCACCTTTGATCAGTCCCTCCGGTCCCTTTTACAGCCCAGGATTATGGGTTTAGAAGTGCCCTCTGAGTGTCCTCACAGGAACCAAGAGACTTCAGAATAGAATGCTCTAAACATTCAGAGAGACTGTGCACAAAGGGCTTGCCTTTTCACTAAAGAAGAAAGGAGAGAGAGAGAAAACATCAGTCCAAATCATGAAGTTGAGCTCCAAGTCAGCTGCAAACTGGAAACCCAGCCAACATCCGTCTGGGTGCTGGGATATTCCCTGACCTCGCAATAACAGGAACATCTATTTCACTGATGACTGGGCAGATACACTTTTATCCCTACTTTCCAACTCCTCTAGACAGAAGAAAGCATGCACTGTCTCTCACTGTTAAGATTTTTTTTTATCTCCGGCTATTACAGTATCAGAGGGACAGAAACCTGGTCCTTCCAGTGTGCATGTAAACAGATATAAGAACGGAGTGGTGACTTCTAACAAATTTGGCGTGTACAATCACATACTCTACACTGATACGTTTGTCATAGTTCTGTCTGGGTCTGTCCCCAATCTGTGGTTCTACTTCACCACCTTCTTCCTCACCCCTTGAGCATCTCATCTCAGACAGTAGATCTTTGAGCCACCTGTCCCCACAGTCACCTATCAGGAACATCCCTGTAGTTTCCTGCCACAGCCCTGACTTGTGTATCAGCTGAGAGGCAGGAGCAACATCCCTGTGAAGATGGGGTTTTTGCGTGGCATCCATACCTACGTTCTAGCCATGTCCACCCCAAGTCCACTGGAGAAACATAGAGTTGTAGTTGATTTTTTTTTTCTCTTTGGGAACCTGCCACCTAGTTCCCAAATAAATAGATATTTATTCTTACTTATGAATGCCTGACGTTAGCTTGACTTGTTTGTAGCCAGCTTTTCTTAAGTTATTTTGTCTACCTTTTGCTTCTGGGCTTTTACCTTTCTCTATTCTATATACCTTTCTTTCCTTCTTATTCCATGGCTGGCTGTGTGGCTGGGTGGCTGGTCCCTGGTGTCCTCCTCTCCTCCTCCTTTTCTCATTCCTTCTCTTGTCCTGAGCCTAGATTTCTCCTATTTATTCTCGCTGCATGTCAGCCCTACCTATTTCTCTCTCCTGCCTAGCTTTGGCCATTCAGCTCTTTGTTAGACCAATCAGGTGTTTTAGACAGGCAAAGTAACACAGCTTTACAGAGTTAAACAAATGTAACATAAAAGAATGTGACACGTCTTTGTGTCATTCAACAAATATTTCACAGCATAAATGAATGTAATATGTCTTAAACCAATGTTCCACAATATAGGACAATCAGCTCCAAGCCAGCAACTTTGTTAGTTTTCCCTGGGACTGACCTCTGTTTTGTGACTAAACTTTTCCTGGGGAGACATAACACACATCTACTCACTCCAGACAGGGATTCCATGACAGACATGGATACCACCAAAGTCCAACCTGGTGAACCAACGAGTGTATTGGGGTTACTTACAGGAATATAGGTAAAGGGTTACTTTATAGGAGTGGAAATGACTCAAAGACAACTCCATCACCAAAGCCCACCCCAGCATGAGTGACAGCTCAGAGAAACTGGGAACCTGGAGCACACTCTGCAACCTGCGGGCAGCTCACCAGGTTGGAGAGTGCATTTCCAAGTGACTCAGTTGGTCTAAACCACTTCCAGGCAGCTCTGCTGGTTTTTGCTTCTTCCAGGCCAGCCGGTCTGGTCTCAGAGTATTCTTTGCATTTTAGGTTGTCAGAGATGCCAAAAAACCTTTGCAGATTTTGTTGTTTACTCTGGCAGGGAGGAGCCCAGTAAAGCTGGTCGGTTTCAGGGACTTCCTGAAGCTATTCTGAGTTGTTTACTTCCTTGTTTAAAGAGTTTCCTGGAAGGATAGAATGTTTCAGTCTTAGAGGAACTTGTTACATAACAAATTCTTTCTCTGGAACATTTAGAACCCCACTAAAAGAAGAAAAAGGTCGCTCCAAGATCCTTATGGTGGCGCATGTAGGCTTAGCCTTATATGTATTATATGAATTATACGACTGTATCAACATCCCTGAGCAGAGATAAGCTCTTCTTTCCTGGGAGATAGTCACAGAATGAAACACTGTTATTGTTCTTGCACCAGGACCTGACCTCTTCAAGCCCCTGCACTGGGAGACTGGAAAGCAACCTGTGAGGAACCGGTTGTTAAGACTCCTGCAACTCACAGTGGACTGAGGAAGCCTGGCTGATGGTAACCGACAGCACTGGTGGGTCTACTTCTGCTGAGTTGAGAGGGAGGCCTGAAGATAACTATTGACAACCCGGGTCTTATGAGCCCAGAATGTGGGGGCATAGGAGTCAAAACCTCTGGTAGTTTGAAACAAGTCAGTCTAAGTAATCATACATTTATTGTTCAGCTGACTAAAGTAGACAGAGTGTCTTGAGCAGGCTGGGAGAGCCAGAAACAGTGCAGGGGATGTAGAAGACAGACAGCACATATCCTGGGGCTGGTAGGCAAACCCATAATGGATTAACCAGACTTTTGCATTCTTGCTGTCAATTTGTCTTTTTGTTTGTTTATGTGGGTTTCGTTTTATTGTTGTTTCCCACCCTGTGGTAGGAATTGAACCCTTCTAGGCCCTGCTTTGCTTTGTGTGTGTCTGTGTCATGGTGCATATACATGTTGCGGGGAGCAAAGGTTGATGTAAGGCATCTTCTAGCATTCTTCATCATTTTCTTGAGACAGGGTCTCTTACCAAACTTGGAGTTTATTGATTGGCTAGGGTGACTGGCCAGTGAACTCCAGGAATCTACCCATCCCTGTCTCCTTCCTGTCGTTCTAACCAGCACTGGGGTTCCAGGGAAGCCAACAGTGTCAAGCTTTCACATTAGTCCTAGGTGTCCAAAATCGGGCTCTCGTGCCAGCACGGCCAGCACCTCCCCTGCTGAGCCATCTCTTTCTGCGCCCTTGGTCCTGAGTCAGCCTTCTCATACTAGGTCCATAGGAAGTTTGGGTTGCTTGTAAATGGGGCATCCTTTCCATGCTCTCTCATTGAGACAGCATCTGTGGGCATGCTGTAATTTTACATTCTTCCTGCTGGAGGTTACTACGGCTGGGAGAGCATCCTTAATGATAGGCTCCCAAAGGGCCCAGCAGTAGTTGGTAGTGGGAAGACCAGAGGGCTCCATTTCATGGGGATGAGCTAGAGAGGAGAAGTCTTTTAAGAGGTTATTGTGTGCTGTATGCAGATTCCCTTGGGCACAGCAATAGCAGAAGCTGGACACCGCCAGTTCTCCTGTAAGAGAAGGTGTTTTGCTGGAAATCAGAGAAGTGAGGGTTTGGAAATGGGCGGGTCATGGAGTTCCATCTCAGAGGGCAGGAGCGAAGCTGAGGACGCACTGTAGAGTGAGCTCAGGCAGAGACAAGCAGGCCTCCAAGCCAGAGGCACAGTGCGACCAGATGCCCACATTCTCACCCCGGAGCACTTTAGAGGTTCTGAGCTGCCCTTGACAGTCTCTCAGTCACCTTGGCAGGGAAACTTGGGATTCTGACCCAAGGATCTTTGCATAGTTATCAATTCCTCACATCTGTACACACTCTTTAGGAGCTTGTCCAAGGCCGTTACAAAGTGGTCAGAAGCACAAAGGGAAGCCAAGATCCCATCCTTAGCACGAAAATTCTTAGTATGTCTGCTCCATCTTCCTCGGGAAACACTATGACTGTGACAACATTCTCAAATTGAAGACATTTTTTCTCTTTTCTTTCTCTTTCCTTCCTTCCTTCCTTCCTTCCTTCCTTCCTTCCTTCCTTCCTTCTTTCCTTTCTTTCCCTTCCCCTTCCCTGTCCCCTCCCTCCCTTCCTTCCTTCCTCCCTTCCTTCCTTCCTTCGCTAACTCGCACTATGCAGCCCTTGCCTAGAGCTAGCATGTAGACCAGACTGACCCCAAACTCAGAGAGATTTGCCTGACTCTGCCTCCCAAGTGCTGGGTTCAAAACTGTGCACCACCACACACACCCAGCTTAGATTAATAAATCTTTATACTGATCTATGCATTCTGTTCTTACTGAAGGGATGGAATTCAAGAAATATTTGCTAAGCAGATATGATAGTGCGTAACTACAGTCCTAGCGTTCAGGAGGCTGAGACAGGAGAATCGTAAGTCCGCCCTGGGCTCAGCAGTGAAACTGTATCAAAGGAAAAACAGAAGGAGGCAGGGAAGAAGGAATGGGGGAAGGGAAAGAAGGAAAAGGGGGAAGGGAACAAGATAGATTTGTTGAGTTCTGTTACTGGCCCTGTGGAATGTTACGGCTTGTTTAAAAATAACCACCCAGGCTCATGTGTTGAATATATGGTCCCCAGCTGTTGCCATTATTTTGGGAGGTTCTAAAAACTTTCAGGAAGTGAGCCCTTGAAGATTAGGGTTGGTCCCTGTATTCTCCTCGTTTTCCACTTCCTGTCCTCTGTGAAGTAAAAATAAGTAAATAAATAAAATCCCCTCACACATGCCATGTTCTGTCCAAGGATGTGGACTGGACTCTGGAATCAAGAGTGAATACATCCCTCTTATTTTTCAGTGGTGTCTCTCGGGTATTTTGCCATGGTAACGAGGAAGGTGACTAACAGGGACGTCTAGTTCTGCTCCTTTCCTCAGTCTCCCATTTAGAGCTTTCTCCCTCCATTCCTCTCTGGCCTCACTGACTGAAATCAGATCCTCCCCTTCATGGTCCTTCTGTGCATTAGAGACTTACTTATGTGCCTATTGGTTTGACTATTGAGTCCCTGGCAGTTCAAACCGTATCTCTCTTGGTACCTAACACGATGCTGGCATCGAGCAAGAGGCTCAACAATGGTCTAGTTGACAAAAGAACAAATAAAGGAACATGAAGGTGCCTCTGGGTGCCTGTGGAGGTCAGGTGACAGGGCAGACACTAACAGACATATCACGCCTGACGGCCTCTATGCCAGTGCCACTTGGTGTCAACAGTAGTGGGAGGATCCCTGCTGTGCCCTTAAGGCTTGCTTACCCTTGCCCTGGGCTCTGGGCAGACACAGTCGTCTACACCTACCCCCCTCGGTCCCCCCAACACATTCCCAGAACCTTGACAAACACATATCCACGCTCCTTCAGACAAGCTCTTCCACAGCTAACATTCAAATTGCCTTCTCCCTACAGGTGAAGTTGCCTTTTCTCCAGAGATATAATAAGCCCTGCAGTAGACTGTGGCCTGTTCTCTGAAATGACTCCCTTGAGCCCACCACAGCTCCTCCAGCTGGCCCTTAAAGTCTGGCCTCTGGCGAACCTCAGCACCCCTTGGCCTTGTGTATAGATAGGGAGGAAGGAAGCAAGCCCACCCCTCTTTTCTCAGACATAACCTTCTCCCTGCCGCTGCATAGGCCCTGAGCTCTGGCAGTGTTTAGCCTGGGTAATTTCTGAATCTTCTAGTAAGACTGAACTAGACAACTGAGAATTCACTTAAGAGGAGAGAGTTCGTTCCAGAGGGAGCTCCTCAGCCTGAGCACCATAGCCTAAGGATCACCCCTAATAGAGCCAAGGAGGGGAGGTGCTAGGGTCTGTTTCCCCAGCTTCATCCCTGTGGTGTCTCCTCATTTGTACTGTCGCCTTCCTCTCAGAGCATCCTGACCCTGCACAGCTCTCTTCCTTCCTGGTTCTGGCAACAGACCCCTTCCCCATTCCCCATTGCCAGTAGCCCTGGGGTCCCAAGCTCCCCTTTATGTCTGTCCTATATTCTCTATTCTAACCTGTCCTTGTTATATGTCAACCTCAACTAGAACTGTGGCTCAGGGGTAGAGTCGTGGCCTTGCATGTGCAAGACCATGGGGTTGATCGCCCCCCCACATATATATACATGTATGAGAGGGGAAGCACTCCAGAGTTATCCTAATTACAGGAATATTTCTTTCCTGTGGAGACCCTGACTGGCATAGGGGAGTGCTCCTATCCTTGAAATGAGATTGCGTGGTGATGACGTCTTTTTTTTTTTTTTTTGATAGGTTGGAAACGTCCTGTGGTGGTTTGAAAGAAAACAGCCCCCTAAAGGGAGTGGCACTAATTGGGAGGTGTGGCCTTGTTGGAGGAAGTGTGTCACTGTGGAGGTGGGCTTTGAGGTCTCATATATGCTCAAGTCACGCCCAGTGTCACTGTCCCCACGTTGGGCGCCAATCTGTAGGAGGAGGGCCCACTTGTTCATCCCAGCCGCCCAGCTAGCTTAGCCCCAAAATAACCACACAGAAACTATATTAATTAAATCACTGTTTGGCCCATTAGCTCCAGCTTCTTGTTGGCTAACTCTTATATTAATTTAACTCATTTTTATTAATCTGTGTATTGCCACGTGGCAGTGGCTTACCAGGTAAAATTCCCAGTGTCTGTTTCTGGAGGCTCCATGGCATCTCTCTGACTCTGCTTTCTTCCTCCCAGCATTCAGTTCCATCTTCCCCGCCTACCTAAGTGCTGCCCTGTCAACAGGCCAAGGCAGTTTCTTTATTCATTAATGAAAGCATCACATAGACAGAAGGACCTCCTATACCAACAGTCTACATCCTGTTTCCTGCATATCAACATGTAGCAGCTCCCTCTCCAGCACCATGCATGTCTGCCTGCATGCCACCATGTTCTACCATGATGACAATGGACTGAGCCTCTGAACTGTCAGTGAGGGCAAATTAAATGTTTTCTTTGTAAGACTTAGCGTGGTCATGGTGTCTCTTAGCAGCAATAGAAACCCTAGCTGAGATATATCCTAAAATGAAAATGTACCAGGTACACTCTAACCTATCAAATGCCTTTGCTTAAACAGGCTCCGAAGGCTTTCATAGATGACAGTGGAGAAAGGACCAAATGCTGAGCCCCATCTTGTCATGACGTATTGAATATTAATAGCAACTTCCCAAGAAAAGTGATTGTTTAGGGGTCATGATCTGGGAGGCTCCAGTCCAGGATCAATTGGCCTATTGCTCTTGTGCCTGCAGTTGTAAAATAGCACACAGTGACAGGACCACCTCTCTCACCCTGCAGACAAAGAACAAAAGAAAGAGGAAGGCGGTGGTGGTGCACGCCTTTAATCCCAGCACTCGGAGGCAGAGGCAGGTGGGTCTCTGTGAGTTCAAAGCCAGCCTGGCCTATAGAGCGAGTTCCAGGACAGGCTCCAAAGCTACACAGAGAAACCCTGTCTCGAGAAGAAGAAAAAAAAAGGAAGGGGCTGAGGTCCTACAGCACCCCCCTTTGAGGGTATCCCTCCAATGACCTTAAAACACCCCCACATTAGACTCTACCTCTTCTTGGTTTCATGACCTTCTCTTGAACACATGGACCTTTGGGGACAATCCAAGTTATAGTAGATAGCAGTAATTAACGGACTACCTTCCTGGGAATTAAAGACACAAGGCTGTGTATGTCTGTTCTTTGCACCATCGTAAAGTTTGAATAATCCTAAGTCAAAACACCATAAAAACTGGGACAGGCTGCATAAATTGCATGTCAGTATGATTCTCACTTTGGTTTTAAAAATACGGTCTGTGGTTCAGCTGCACTAGCATGGAAGAGAACGCGGAGATGCAGAGCCAGAGCAGCTGAGGGTAGTGACCATGAGCTCAAAAGAAAGCAGCAATAAGAGCAATGTCCTTGGTGTCTTACCGTGAAGCACCAGCCGGAGAGAGGGTGGAGGAGACATAACCCATCCGTTCATTCCTCCATGCGGTGGCACATCACCGAGGGACAGGCAGGTCTACATAGACACTAGGAGTAATCAGACTGGTTAGGAGATCCCTAACTAAAGGCTCTGGCAGGACTCCAGGGTAGGAATAGGAGAGGAAAAGTCCTGGATGCTGAGTTAGTGTGAAGAGAACACCGTCTGGCTTCCTGGACCTCCGCCTGAACAGGGACCCTCTGCAGACACCCCTGGCAAAGGCTTGTGCCCATGATCTTGGGTGAAGACACTCAGGAATGCTAACTCCATGCTGTAGTTGCAGTAGGTTTACTCTTTCCAGAGATGATTGTATCCTGCTTGGGTCTCAAAGGCTGGGTGGAGGGCCATATTCCACATTGTCTGCCCTGCCCACCTTTGTCATTGTCTGTGGAAGCCTTAAAGAGCCTTTTAATCAGACTTTCAATCCAAAGCTGAACTTCTTATACACACAAATGGGGGAATGGCACTAAAATGTTAATGTGGTTTCTCTAGATTAGGGCTGTCCAGTAGGAATACGATCTGTGTCACCCCAGGAATTATGACCTCATGACTACCTTAAAGCACGTAGGGGGCAGGAGGTGTAAAAGTAATGTAAAAGTATATTTATTTATTCCAAAATAGCCAAAACATAATCTCTAGCATGCAATAAGTATTTTTAAAAATACTACAATATTGTAGAGTACTTAAAAATTTATTACATTTTGGGGCATGTCAGTGTGTGTGTGTATGTGTGTGTGTGTGTGTGTGTGTGTGTGTATACACACGCATCACAGTCCAAGTGTGGTAGGACAGCTTCTAGGAATCAGTTCTCTCCTTCCACCATGGGATGTTAGGGATGGAACTCAGGCCATCAAGCTTGGTAGTAAATGTCTTTACCTACTAAGCCATCTGGCCAGCCCCATTCTCTTTTGTAGGAGATCTTCAAAGTCCAGTGTGTAGCTTACCTTTGCAGCACCTCAAGTCATACTAACTACATACATACCGAATGCTCAAGAACAAGAGGCCAGGGGCTACCCCATCACACAGCATAGTACTAGGTGACACACTTATGGAGTCTTAAAATGCATGTTGTAGTCTTTCTACAAAGTCGTTTACTTCTTATTAAAAAAAAAAAGCTGTACTCTACAAGTGCTGTTGTATCTAAGTTTTATTTTCTACTTATTTAATAAAATTTCCTGTGGAAAATTCCAGCTAGGTGTAGCAAGTGCTACAAGCCCTTAATCACAACAGACACAGCTTGGGTTGCATAGTGGGATCCTATCACCAAAACTCACTCAGTCAGTCAACCAGGGAAAAGGGCTATCTCAGTCTAGCGAGGGAGCCCAGACAGCGTTAATGGGGAAGTTTACCCTTGGTGTAGCCAAGGGAGGTTAGGCAGTGCTGCTGCTAGCAGGGCTGGGGACATGCCTCCTCTCTGTGGCTGCCCGCCTGCAGAGCTCTGAGCCACCAGACCAAAGGGTCTCTGAGGGGTGGTGGGGGTGTACAGGTTGGGATGGGACTTGACAGGAAATGGTCTTCACTCCGATACATGCGGCTCTTTCTAAGCAATTCTACATACTGCCCAGGGAATAAAGTGACACCAAGTTTCTGTTTCAGAAAGTGAAGAACTCCAGGAAGCTGGCCAGCTCTGCCCTGCCCCTAAGGTTAGGACATATTGTTGCTCTCTGAAGTAGTAAAAAAATAAAAACAATGTAGTAATTCATTCCCAGTCCTGGGCTTCTAGCGGGTATCTGCAGGTCACTTAGCTGGCTGGCTAACTGGCTGGCTGACTACTTTGAGAGGGTAGCAGAGAATTTACCCTAACTGGCATCATTTAGGACACCAGGATGCCCTGCCTCTGACCTCTCTGTGCAACCTTGCGTTAGACACTTCCCTGCTTGGCGCATCATGCCTCTTGCCTCACAAAGGCATCAGCCGAGAACCACGCACAGATCTCTAAGACTAGCTGCCGAGACAGCATTTTATGAGCTTTTGTCTCTGGAGGAAGCATTTAAAAGCCAGACAGTTCACAGATGAACTTGGAAGCGATTTCCCAGCCTGGTTTCTGGGACAGCTGGGGCCAGAAGACTTAGACAACCTGCGTTCATCATTCAGACCAACAGAGAGTGGAAAAGAACTGCCTGGGGCCAAGGCTCTGAGTAGGCAGGATTCATCCAGCACCACCTGGGCAGACAGCAGCAGCAGACACAATACTGATGATTTTTTGTGTGCCCTGGAAATGTCCTCTTCAACTGAGGCAATGTTTTCCCTGGCTCCTGGGGGCTGTGTCCATTTCCTAAGAAGATTTTCCTGTTTTGTGCAGCTGTGGTCTGGCATTTGAGATGCTAAATGTTTTGAAGCTGAAACTCCTGAAAGGCCTCCAAGGCCAAAGGCTGTTGAGTAAATTTAGGGCCTGGAGAATTGTGTGCTACGTGCTCTCTCTGCTCAACGAACCACTGGAACTGCCCCCTCCTCCAATATGTAATTGCTCTACCGTCAAGTGCATAAAATCACAAAGTGCCACAGTCATAACGTAGACAGGAAGCCCGACTGCTTTTTTTATTCAATAGTGGGGGAAACTGAGGCCCAGAGAAAGAGAGATACTGGCCACAGGTCACAGAGTCCATTAAAGCTAAAGACCCCTCTCCTCATTCTTGACACAGATCTCTGCCCCGACCAACTCTGGTGAGGGGTAGCCGTGCCCCACATGAGGAGGTGGAAATCACGGGAGGTGACACCAGGAAGCAATGGACCGGCTATGAATGTTTTAATAGGTTTCCACTTTCCTCTCCTATCTCATGGCTCCCCGACACCACTTTCCTGATGACCTCAGCTTGGTGTTTTGGCCTTCAGTGTTTGTGAGAGATGGAACGCACAGACATAAATGTCATTCAGCAGGGTCACTAAGAGCCTTCCATAGACACCATGAGCGATGAGTGAGCGTGGTTGGCTGCAGCAGGGGAGCCCCCTTTCACGGATCACCTCAGTCCAAGACTGCAGCGCAGCTCGTGGAGCACAGGAAAAGTACAGTACGAATGCGGGGTTGTGTCAGACACAGAAGGCGGTGATTGTTGGCAGGTGGAAGTCTACTCGTGCAAGATCAACACTTGGATTTTGCTAATTGGGTAAAAGAATTACATTCAGTCTTCAGTGTGTGGTTAGCTGTTCATAAGACTCTAAGACTGGAGGGTGAGGGGGGCGGCGGATAGACTCCCCAGGATTAAACTTTACTGATGTTCGTGCCTGCCTTTTCTGAAACCTAGTGACCCTGCCTGTTAGATTCTCCTGGTTTACAGCACAAAAGCTTCCACCTCTGTTGGTTACAGACCCTGGAGAGGGAAAGCCGACATGACCAAGCATCCAGGCCCCTCCTTTGTCACCCTGGGGACAGGTCTGGGGATTCCCTTTCTACCCCGAGGCTAGGAGGGAGCTTGGTGCAAGTCTGTTAAGCTTCTGGGTGTCTTTGTAAAGAGAGTCCTTCGGGCAATGTCAAGTGCCTAGGCAGGCTAGGCCGTTCCTCACTCTGTCATTGTAACAGAGGTGCTGCTTCTAGACAGTGTGGGATCAGGTAGCCCCATACACAAGCCAGCCAGTGCTCCTCCACTAAATATCACATCTGGCTTCCTCGGAGCAGGCAGATGCTGTACTGGCGGAACTGGCCCCAGGGAAATGTCCACTGGATGCAGAACTCTGTCTGAATTCAGTCTATGAATTTAATGCATCTTATCCCTCAAGGAAATTCCTAACTCTTTAGCCTGACCTATTCGAAAGATGACCATTGTTTAAACGCATAATTAGACCTGAGCTTGATTCCCAAGTGCCAGCCCCTTTCTCTGGCAGCGCTCTCCATATCCATCCCGTTGCCTCCTCTTCTGGGAGCTGATCCCTGTCCTGGCTTCGGTCAGTTAATGGCCTTCTCATCCCCTGAGGCACCATATGCTTAATGACACCCTCAAAAGAGAAGGAATCTCCCTTAGCTGTCCCCTAAGTTTTGAAAAGTGTTTGTCCCCTTCATAATGTTGAGGGGGAAAAACACAAATTAAGCTTTAATGCAGCCAGTGAGCTAAAGGACCTGCCTTTGCCAGGGAAGAGAATGCAAAGGTTCCAGCCATTCATAGGGCCTGGAAATCCTGCTAACTGTTAACGAGCTCAGAATTGCCTGCTCAGGGACTGCCCTTTGTTCTGTCTCCTCTGCTACCTGAATTGTCTTCCCCTCTGCCTCAGACACACCAAGCCAGAAATTCCTCTCCCAGGCAAGCAATGCTGGCTTGCACCTCTAATCATAATTCATTGGAGTGATGATGCCTTGAAATTCAAGGCAACATAAATCTGTGTTACAGGGCTTATTAGGAGCTGGTATTCCAGAAGCACAAAGGCATCTTCAGTGCGGGATAGCAAAAGGGTAAGAATTCTCTTATTTTTTTAATTGTCTCTATCCTTTCTGCTTATGGACTGGTGATTATCTAATATTATTGGGCTCTATAGTCAAAAAGCATGTAGTTAGTTCCCACCCAGTACTTCCACATCACTGCTTTCAACTGCCCTGGATGAAATATACATCCAGTAACAAGCCAGTTTGGGAAGCGGCTTGTGCTCCACACCTTATATAACTGCATTGTGATTTTTGGCTTTGGTCCTCTCCAGATATGGGGCTGAAAACTGACAAAACCCGTCAGGCAGTTCCGACTGTCTGTCTTCCCTGCAACTAAATTAACACACTTCTTAGGCATCCTTCAGAACAATGCTTCTGGATCCTGGCTGCAATTAGAATCAGCAGGGAGCCTTAAAAAAATCAATGTCCAGGCCCCACTCCAAATCAATTAAAATAGATTTTTGAGGTGTGGGCCTCTGGCATGGGAATTTTTATAAAGTGGCCATGATTTCATCAGTGCACAGCCCTAGATGGGAATCACTGTTTTAAACATAACCCAAATTAATGATTATAGGTTTTGCTTGCACAGGCAATGTTAATTTAATAATTGTAAAAAACCTGAGACAATCATGCTTTGAGTCCAGTAAAGCCAACAGGAAGCTAGATTTATGTAGTGTAACTAAGTTGCACACGGAAAAAACAAAAGTAGAGAAATTTCTTCCAGTGCCGCCTGGGTTAGCAAGACCTTTGGAGGACTGGACGCAATAGGGTAGACAATCAATTCAGAGCAATAAGTTGAAGCAATCTGTTTTCTGTCGCACAAATTTCTAACAGAGCCAAAGCCTGTGAGTGCAGAAGATGCCCTGTTTCTTCTTCTGCCTCTCTGTGGTGAAAGCCTAGAACAGGAGGGAGGGGACAAATGAGGCTACACACGGGGCACAACCTACACACCAGGATGTAGGGACCACAGCAGCCCACAGCACCACATTGAGAGCTGCGTGGCAACTAAGAGTGTCCATCTCAAGGACACTGCCCCTCCCTGAGTCCCTCAGGCAATTGCCTATGGGCAGTTGTTTATTGGTCATATCTATGTTCCAGAAAAGACACCCTGACTGTCAGGGTCTACAGCTTCCCTGATAAGGCAAATCATGCTTTTCTGAATTATTTACCAAGTCCATGTGTCCCTGAATGATGTTTCTCATAGAAAAGGAGCAACTTACAAGTCTTACAACATCTTCATTGCTTTAAAAGAATGGCGGGGTCGGGGGGGGGAGTATTAGCTTCAAATGATTACGTTTATAGAAGATGGATCCAGTGCCTCTGAAAACACAATTCTTTATGTTTGTCTGGAAAGTGAGTTTCTCTGCAGAGTTTTGGAAAGTTGAAGTTATTGACACATGGCTGCTAGGTGGCAAGCACTGCTGAATGTGATTGTCACTGGTCCTACACCCTACCTGGGAGGCCGTGGTGGGGACAGGAAGCCATGAGCCTCATGAAGATCTGTCCTATGGCTTATGAGGAGTGTCACATTTGTGTCTGTAGAGACCTCCATGAAAAGAACTGAACAAAGGGTATGGTGGAACCCATGACCCTGAGATTAAATGTCTCCTGCTCTACCGACTGAGCTAGCTGGGCAGCCAGAAAACAAACAAGTGGCTTCCTTCAACAATTAGCACCCATGTGGCCAACTAAAATCCACTTAAAACCTGAGAGAACTTGCAAAGGAATTCTAGACACTAAAAAACAAAGTTTAGCTGCATCCCCCCCCCCATGGGCTTTGCTTGCTGGGAGCATGCTATGGCTCATTTAAGAGAGGTTTTTCTGATTCAGCAGCAGCAGAAAATAAGCTGCAGTTTTGAACTACAAGCTTTCTGGGCCATGCTGCCAGTGTGAACTCTGATGAGATCTGGCTATGGAGCATTTAAATGGGATTTGTGAACAGAGTGCTACAACTTGCTTAATGGCAACATAGACTGGCTGTGTGCCTAAAAATGGGCCTGTGAGCATGGCTCTCAGAGGCAGCAAACAGCTCTGCCATGCTGGGCTGGGCGGGACAAGCAGGCAGTGCTGTATTTCCCCTAACAATGGCACTGCTTAAGTTCATAAGAAGGGCTTAGCATTTTAAGAAGCGCTCCTGGACAGTAAAGAATTACAGATACATAGCCAGGCCACAGTGGTGCACGCCTTTAATCCCAGAACTTGGGAGGCAGATGCAGGTGGATCTCTGTGAGTTCAAGGCCAGCCTGGTCTACAAGAGCTAGTTCCAGGATAGGCTCCAAAGCTACAGAGAAACCCTGTCTCGAAAAAAACCAAAAAAAAAAAAATTACAGTACACAATAGGACAGATTCAGACATAAAAGACCTCTAAATGAGTCACAGTGTTGGGTAAATGTACGTAGGCTTGGGAGAGAGAAGAAAAGAAATATAAACAGTTAAAAAAAGAAGTAAATGGTTTAAAAAAGGGAAAGTCTTTAGAAAAACAGAGTACAGATAGTCATAGATTAAAGGAATAGAGTAAAATAATAATATGCCACATAAAAATGGAAAATTCATAAAGTGTCTGGATTATGTATATTATTGTGTTCTCTTTGATTGTTTTGACTGTGAATGAGCTAAATACAAAAAGAAATTTCATTATACAGGCTACCAAGCTAAACCAACATATATATCTTAAAGGCGTCTTGACTTCAAAATACGGGTCTAAGGATATGTTGCTTTGGAAAAGAAGTTGTTCTTTTGTTTCCACAGAAGATGAGAACCTGTGGATCCATTCCAGGCTAACGTGGTTTGATCCACCAAGACCACCTGAAAGGCTGCCATGAACAGCCCCCAAAATTACTTTGCCCAAGAAAAAGCAGGAAGCAGTATGAAGAGACCTACGCCCAAATTCCCAAATATTATCTGTAAATGTTTATTTACATTTAAAGGGGAATATGCTATAGAGATTTGCATTGGTGTGGATCTTGGTTTATTGATACAAATTTAAGGTCAATTTTGTTATACTGTGTATATGTATTTCTGATCTCGATTAAGGTATTGTTGTGAAGCTCATTTAAAAATGTAATGTATAATTAAGAAATATAGGTTAATAGATAGTCATCTATAATAGTCAAGCTTGTACTCATGTTAGATTTTCTAGATGTACAGAGATATATTTCAGGTGGATAGTCATTCTTCAAACCTTTCAAAGACTATAGGATATGGCATTTAAAATGTTTTAAGAATTTAGGACTTACCATAACTATGAGACACATCTGCTCCTGGCATCACCAATTACTTCAAGAAGAAGATGGGCATTGAAGAGGCTCCTTATGGAGTTTGCTGGCCATTTGGGCAGGAAACTGCTCTTGCCTGGACTGCTTGATGAACTGGACATGCAGGACCACAGAGAAATGACTACTGAACTTGCCTAAAGGTGAGACTTCAGGGTTCCTGCTTCATGAAAGAGTCTGCCAGACATTCTGCAGGATACAGAAGAAAGTGACTGACAAACTGCCAATATAGGCAGAACTGTCTTTAAAATTTTCTGCTTCATGAAAAAGTCTGCTGGATACTATGGGCTGAAGATGGATTCCCCCAACGGTATAGAAGAACTTTGGGTGACTATCCAGGCAACGAGATGTCTCTGTCAATTCTAGAATTTTGGAAGTTGTTTACAAACTGTTTTCACTTCCTGTTTATTTAGGTAATAGCATATCCTTCTGGAGTGTTTGATGGAATTGAAGAATAGATAGTTATAATATAGTTTTCCTTAGTTATGATAAAAGATAATGTAGATATAAATATTGTAACTAATTCTTGCTTGATAACTATTTTGTTATATGTAATTTTACTATGTTAAAGTTAAAAACTTCCTTTTTTATTTAAACAGAAAAGGGGAGGTGATGTGGGATTCCCCTCTGTATTCTGTGAATACCATTGGTGAATAAAGAAACTGCCTTGGCCTGTTGATAGGGCAGAACTTAGGTAGGTGGGAAAAACTAAACTGAATGCTGAGAAAAAGGAGGCAGAGTCAGAGAGAAGCCATGTAGTCCCACTGGAGACAGATGCTGGAACCTTGCTGATAGGGCATGAACTTCATGGTAAAATATAAAATACTGGAAATTAATACTAGATATAAGAGCTAGCTAGCTATACACTTAAGTGATTGGCCAAGCAATGATTTAAATAATATAGTTTCTGTGTGATTATTTCAGGTCGGAGTTGCCGGGCAGCCAAGAAACAAACAAGTAGCCTCCTTCAACGTATCTGGAACCTGCTTACTCACTGGGACAGTTCTTGACTTCCTCTAAGAATGAAGTGGACAGACCAAAGGCTGAACAAACAAGAATTTGTATTACATTTTATTTATTTATTTTGTATGCATATATGTATTGTGTGAGTATATGCATGCCATGACATCCATGTGTAAGAAAACCTACAGTAATCAGTTTTCTCTTTCCACCATGTAAGTCCCAGGGCTTGAACTTGGTCCCCCAGCCTAGCAGCATGTACTTTTCCCCTGATAAGCCATCTCAGTGGCTCATGGATGACTTCTATATACCATTTGGGAGTGATAACACGGATGAAAAGATAAAAACTGAATGCTCAGTAGCAGCAGGATGCCAACCAGGAGGGGATGGCAGCAGGTGTTCCAGCTGTGAGCTCTCAGTGTGCATGGGATGCCAACCAAAGGCAACCAAAGGAGTCTATAATAAACAGGTGGCCTGCCTAGGCAGTGGTGGTACATGCCTTTAATCCCAGCAGAGGCAGGTAGATCTCTGTGAGTTTGAAGCCAGCCTGGTATATAAAGTAAGGTATAGGACAGCTAGGAGGACTGTTACACGGAGAAATCCTGTCTCAAAAAACCAAAAGAAAAAGATAAGAACAGATCACCAGAGAAAGTGAATGTAATAGAAGCAGAACTGGTGGACCTGGTGGGCTGTTTCAGGGGATGAGCCCCCCAGGCAGGAAGACCCCAAGGCAGGATCAAGTGTCCCTGCTGCAGCCCTGTAGTCTGGTGAGGGGGAGTCAGACTGATCATAAGGCTGTGCCCAGGGGTTTAGATAGACCCAGATGGGATCTGATTGGCCGGATGTATGCATGCAAATGAGATGAAGAATAAAGACCAATCAACAGAGAGGCTGCCAAACTCAGAAGAGTTCTCAATCAGACATACTTCCCGTTTCCTCTCCCTAATCCCTCAATGCTACAGAGAAGTGGGAAAAGTGGTGGTGTAGGAGGTCCTTCTGCATTTTGTGTTGCTTTCATTGGTGAATAAAGAAAGCTGCCTTGGCCTTTTGATAGGGCAGAAATCAGGTAGGCAGTGTAGACAGGATGGAATGCTGGGAGGAAGGGAAGTGTGGCAGACGCCATGCTTCTCCGGCCCAAGATGGACGCTGGTTAGACTCATGAGACATTATCATGGTGAATACAGATTAATAGAAATGGGTTAGTTTAAGATATGAGAGTTGGCCAAGAAGAGGCTAGAACTAATGGGCCAGGCAGAGTTTAAATGAATACAGTTTCTGTGTAATTATTTCTGGTATAAGCTAGCCAGGACCAAAAGCAGGCCCACGGCCGGGAGCTGGGCAGCGGGACACAGCCCGCTCCTCCTCGTGCAACAAAGTGGAGCAAGAAAAATAAATTCCTAGAGTATTTTTCCATTCATTCCTGCTTCCAGCCCCAACTACAGTGGTGGTGGCGGGTTTCTTCTCCGTCTAACATCACCCTTATTCAGCATAAGATAGTAAGACTGCCTCAAAACCTGTGGAATAGAAATGGAATAACCTAGATGCCAGCCTACACAACGTGCAGTCAAATCTAGCCCTACTTTAATTTGAAATCCTACCATCTATACACAAAGCAAGATGCAGTCTGGGCTGCCTGTCTGATGAAGTCAGACAACTCAGATTCTGCTTAGTGTTAGAATCACCCTAGTTCCTAGGTCAGATCTTCATCTATGCGTATTCATGGTGGTCAAATACCATGGGAAGCAACAAGATGCTGCTCAAGCTGACAAGAAATCATGAATCCATTTTGTGTAGACACTAGTGGCAGCCAGCACTAGGCAGAGCACCTAACCTTACACAGAAATGACCTTCTCCGGATCACGCTGGCGAACGACAAAGACAGAACTAGAACTTGGAAGCCCTACCTCCCAAGTCAGCGTTCTTGATAACACACTCGTTCTTCCCCTCTTGGCTGCCACCATTTACTGAGAGTGCATATAATTTACTAGAGTGTGCATATAATTTGGTCAACATACTGAGTCAACAACTTTTGGGAGTACCTCCCGGAAGAGAAGGGTACTCGAGGAAGTTTGTATTAATCAGGTTAACTGACAGAATAAACCCATATATCAAAGAGGGATTCATTAGATTGACTTACAGGATTCTGCTCAGGTAGTTCATCGGTGGTTGACTCAGGCGGGAGGAGGCCAGAAATTTCATAGTTGTTCAGTCCACGAGACTGGATGTCGATGTCTCAGCAGTTTCAATCCGGTAAGGAAAGGCCCTGAGGACTCCTGGAGCTCTGTTTGTCTTTACGCTGGAACCCTGAGGAAGCGGTCTAACACAAATGAGGGAATGCCACGGCAGTAGAGTAGGTGGGCTTGCCACTGAGGGTGAGAGGAAGCAGGCAAAAGGTGGCGTTTCCTTCTTTTGTGTCCTAGGTGGGCTGCCATAGGAGGAAATGTGGAGCTTTAGGGTGAGACCCCTTGCTTCAAATAATTGGATCAAGAAAATCCCTCACAGTAGTAGTGCCAATAGCCGGGATTCTAGTTGATTCCAGATGCAGTCAAGTTGACAACCAAGATTAGCTACCACGAAGTAATACCGTTGTTTAGAACGTGCAGGTGGACAATCTAGGGTTTTTATTAGATGGAAGTAATTGAAGTAAAAAAAAAAAAATCAGGGGTGGAATCAGCCCAGAGAGACCCTTCACTCTGGAGAGTGGGAGCAACCAGTCCTCGCACGGTGATATGGACAATCTACCAAGAAGCTGGAGATGGGCAGCCCATCAGGGGAAAGCCAGGGCCCTGAGTTTGGGATGAAACTCTCCTGAAAAAGAAGAAAGAAGCCAGTCGGGGAGATAATCCTTCCTCACTGCTCCTCATTCCAGACACAGGCAGAAGCAAGTAAGAGGACTTTCTAGCCCAGAACTCCCCTCCCCCATGAGGAAAGTCTGCTCAGTGGATTCATTTAGTCTAATGCTGACCAGAGGGACCTGCAGGACATGAAGGACCACCACTGTTCAGTGGGGGAAGAAAGTCAGTGCTCAGGAGGAAACTGCTTTCGTGCTCATTCCCAGGGTCAATCTGGTGCCACAGCAGAAGAAAGGGTTTCCCAGGTGCCAAGCATGTGGCTGTTCCCAGGGACCACTGGCAGGATATGGCTGCTCTGTCCTCCTGCACCTTCAGGGAACATACAAGAGAGGAAATCTGCACTTGGCTCTGGAATGGCTTCATTTCATTCATCAGTGTAACCTGAGCCCCTCTCGAGCCCCGGGGCTTGGTGTGTGATGACTGGCCCTGGCTTTGGAGCCTGCCAAAAGGAGCTGGCTGCTCGGAGGGAGCCCAAGTCAGATTTCCCTCCAGTCTGAATCCAGGAGAAGACGGGGTGGGCTGAGAATGCAATGGGCTGGAGGTCAGGTGGAGGCCACAGCCCTCCGCTCACCGTAGGAACCAGAGTCCTGTCTAAGGTAAAAGGCGATTCTGGTTGTGTCAAAACAGGAGCGAGCTGGAAGTCCCAGAGATGGACCATCAAAGGGTTGTTATGCAGCAAACTGCAAGCCCACCTGGGCACAGACTCCAGACAGTTTTTGCTGCAGACCAGTCTCCCCAGGGATGTCTGCCATTGAGGCTCTTCCTCCCGGCCTCACAAGAAGACAACAGGCCTATTGGCTGCATTACAGAGACCAGGACAGAAAACTAGGCGTCTAGCTGCATCCTTAGGGCCAAGCTCTTCCCCTCCCCCACACTCACTGGGTCCCATCCCCCACAGGTGCTAGCTCCCAGCACACTTTACCATGAGAGGGCAGCTTCCCGCTCCTGAACTGTCCAAGGCGGTCTCACGTGGTGCTAAGGGCCACTGGAGGGGCTCTGGGGACTGGAAGCACGTAGCACCAGCAGAAACAGCCCTGCTGATGACAGACACTCGGAAACTGCTTTTCCTAAGAAGCCTTCACTACTCATTGGGCCCAGGAGGTAACGGAATGCAGACTAAAAAGCTGTCATGTCTCCTTCGTTTTGTATCTGTCTCCAACTTTGGGTCAGGACCCTATTCAGTTCCACATGGTGCCATCTTAGTCACTTAAGGGGTGTCTGTCTAAAAATTTACGGTACATGGTTGATTAGCACTAAATTTACCTGACTTATTTCATCTCCATTTCAAGGCTGAAAGCAAACATATGAGCGAATAAGCGATTTTACTGTTAGCTTTTTCGCAACATTCTGTTGCAGATCCCTGAAAAAGTATCCGTGAGTCTCTCTAGTCACTGTCCTAAACCTTGCATTCCAGGAACAGTAAAGCCTTAGGGACAGGTCACCCCATTATGACGTCAATTCACAAATGGGAACAATTACCCCATAATTGAAAACCCCTCCCCTGACCCACGGGAGCAACCATATGAGGCTGAGATAAAGGCCATCTCAATCTCAATTTGACCAAGACTGCTCAGCCCCGTGCCCCGTCCTTTTCTCCATATAAAGCTGACACTCATGCTGTGTGGTGGTGGCGCACGCCTTTAATCCTGGCACTCTGAAGGCAGAGGTAGCTGTATCTCTGAAAGTTTGAGGCCAGCCTGGTCTACAGAGCAAGTTCCAGGACAGCCCGAGGTGTTACACAGACAAACCCTGTCTCAACAAACACAAACAAAACAAAAACCCTGACACTCATGTCATTGTCCCTGAAGACGGACTGAAATGCTTGATTTCTGACTTTGGGACATAGCCATGCTGATTAAAACCCTATTACTGCCAGGCAGTCGTGGTATACACCTTTAATCCCAGCACTCAGGAGGCAGAGGCAGGCGGATCTCTGTAAATTCAAGGCCAGCTTGGAACTACAAGAGTTAGTTCCAGGACAGCTAGTTGAAAAACCAAAACAAACAAACAAAAGTGTCCCCCCCCCCCGAAAAAAAAACATTACTTTTCTGTTTGATTCTTGGAGCAAATAGTGGGAGCTAGTTTGTTGGAATTTGCCCACCCCTGATCCATTCCTTCACCCCCATACCCCCAAACCACCCCCAATTCCCTGGCCTAGGACTCTGGTTACATGCTCAGAATAATACACTCTCTTTCCCATGGCCAAGTGTTGAGATCAGGCTGCATGTACCCTGGTCTAAGTTCCTCCACATTGTACAAAACAAGGTTTTGTTTTGTTTTTTTTCAAATTGTGCCTTGCCCTGAGAGACTCCCATCTTCAAGCAATATTTGACTTCATTGAGGATGGAGGTGACCTGGGTGGATACAAACACCATCTGTCTGGTTCCACCCACAGGGTGCAAGCTGATGAATTGCTGGCAGTAAAAAGGGCAGCACCCTATCAATTTATTAAGATAAACTGGGACTATAGGGACACATGGTTTATTATAATCAGATCAGGAAAAGTAGGTCCAAAAATTATTAAGCACAGCATACTGAAGAAAGAGTACAGCTCCCTCACCTGAACCCCATAAAGAGGAGGAACCCTAACACTGCAATGCCAACAGCCCCATCCACCTGTCAAAGGGCTCAGAGGCAGAGAACTCCTGAATGTCCCAGGGGCTTCAGTGTGGATCACTCCCTGCTATTGAAGCGGTCCATTCGAATTGCTGTCCGTTTGTCTCTCTAGTCGCTTGCCTGGCTGTGGTCCTGTCTTCCCCTCTCCAGCCTACACTGCACTTTGCTACAGGGCAGCCCAACTTCAGGGCGGCAGCAGTAGCAGCACCCTCAACAGATCTCCAGCCGGGGTTCCTTAGCTTTCTCTCACAAAGATGCTCTCTGCATCCCTTTGGGCTTCTGATTCTCAGACCTCTTTCAACACCTAGAACTCTTTTAAACTTTTTAACCTGTTTGTGGCCAGCAAGATGGCTTGGCTGGCCAAGGAATTTGCTAGCTGGATTGAGTTCAACCCCCCAGGATCCAAATGACGGAAAGAGAAAACCCATTCCTGCAAGTTGTCCTCTGACATCCATATGTGTGCACACACACATACGCACGCACGCGCACGCACGCACACACATGCACATTAAATAAATGAATACATAGTTAAATGTTTTTTTTTAAAAAAAAAAGATTGGAATAAAAAACAAAACCTGTATATTTCCCTCAGCCAGAAAAGTAGGCTACTCAGGAAATGCTGACAGCAAAATTGGCGTGCCTTGTGAATTCATTGTTATTTAATAAATTTGAACTTCGTGGAAAGATCCAAGTGTGTTCATCTGTGTTTTTGACAGCACACTCACAACACCAAGAACATGGTAGAAAAGACTCATTCCGTTCCAGACACACCCTGGCATGGAGAGGACTCATTCACTCTGTGCTGTAGTGTTCTGTGTACCAGCCCGGACCATAAATTATTTCTCTGGACCAGACCCCAACATAAACTCTCTCTGGACCAGCGTGGAGACATGGAAATAAAGACACAACGCACATGGCTTTATCGGGAGGGAGATTCTCAATGGTCCCTCATGAAGTCCTGAGTTCACATCCTGAAGAATCCCCTCGTTTATTCTCCAAAGAGCTTTTATACCAAAACATAAACTGAGTGGGAAATACTGTCTCCCAGTATTTCCAGCATTCTGTCTCCCAGGTAACCAGGTGAGTGGCGTTTTGTCACGTCCACATCTACCTGTCTGCTGTGTATGCTAGCTGTCACGCAGGTTTGAATTAGCATCTCTATCAGGCATCCTCCAAATTACAAAGAAAGGAGCAACAACATCCTGACCTTTTGTTAGGGCAGTGACAGCCTGTCTGCAGGGCTGCGTGACACCTCAGGTGGGGCCTATGGCTTCAGAGCCTGGCTGCCGCACCATATAGAAATATGGGCCTACAGTTCTGCTCTAAGGGTGTCCCAGAGTCTTTGATGACACTACTAAGTTAGTCAGCAAGGACATTGTGAACATCTGTCTGTGTGGTCTGTGTGTCATAGGCAGGCCCCAGGGAGGAAGGCAGACACAGTGCCACATTCTCACACGTGTATCCCCAGAGAAAATGACAGCAAACTGAGAGTATAAGTGCTCCAAGCCTTGGGAAAGATGAACAGAGGAGTATGGGAATTTCTAATGGAGCCTGGAGGGCCAAGGAAGACTTCCCTAAGGAAATCATGTACATCTAAGACCTAAAAACACAAGGAATGTAGACAAATTCGGGAGGTGGTAGGAGCTGGGATTTGCCCCTCACTACCTGTCTCTTCTTCCTTAATCACAAGATTGATTGATTGATGATTGATTATTTGGTTTTTCAAGACAGGGTTTCTCTGTTTAACCATGACTGTTCTGGAACTCACTCTGTAGACCAGGCTGACCTTGAATTCAGAGATCTGCCCACCTCTGAGTGCTGGGGTTAAAGATGTGCACCCAGTTTAGCCACAGGACTTTTAAGTGAGTCCATGGCTTTCTAGAAAATGGCTCCATTTCCCAGTCTCTCTTAGAGCTAGGTATGTTCATGTGACTACATTCTGGCCAACAGGAAGTAAGAAGAGGTGGTATATAAACATTCGGGTCATGGGGAGGGTCTTGCCATTCCTTGATCCTTCTGCTAGTGAGACTGTAGTCATGACAGAAAGCCATCTTGAATTGTGAAAGGAGACGCCCTTGCCAACAACCTGGAAGGACCGGTCCTCTGGTGACTTTCTAGACCTGAGCTGCCATGCCAGCTTGTTAGAGAAGTAAACATCTGTCTCACTTAAGCTATTTGGTTTGGTGTCCCTGTTATGTCAACAAAGCAATATCCTAACAAATAACATCCTGAGGGAATAGCTAGCGGTGCCTGGGTGTCTCAACTCCATTTGAGCTTCCCAAGAACGCAGTCAGTAGTGGTCCATTATTACTGGTTGGTGTCACAGAAACTATGCCCGAGAAAGATCATTGTCTTGCCCAAGGCAAGTGATGAAGCCAGAAACCCAGATCTCGGGTCTTCGTTTCGACTGCCCCCGACTCTGTCTACTTCACTGGATTTTAAAACACCCAGGATACTGGTGAGGTGTGGCTCTAGTATCTGTGACCACATTTCTAGAGAGGATTGCTGAAGGGTAAGACCTACTCTGAATGCTGGGCCACTGGCTGGGGGCCTTTCCTGTAGGGCCTGGCCTTGTCTGCCGTAATTAGCTGAGCCCTCTGAAACCATGAGTCAAAGAAAACCATTCTCCTGCAAGTTCCTGATGGCAGATATTTTGTCACAGTGATGCGGAAGCCTGACTCATAACCCAGCCAGGTTCACGGGATATCCCCTGTGCTTCCCCTGCATCCTCACTGCTTTTGCTATTTCTTAAATTAAGATGAGTTTTTTCCAGGTGGCAGTGATGCACACCTTTAATCCCAGCACTCAGGAGGCAGAGAGAGGTGGGTCTCTATGAGGCCAGCCTGGTCTACAGGGTGAGTTCCAGGACAGCCAGGGCTGTGCAGAGGAACCTTGTCTCCAAAAAAACAAAAACAACCTAAAAAGATGAGTTTTCACCAAATGACTCACATTCTGGACTTTGTCACCAGCTCCAAGGCCAGTCCTCCCAATGAGTCATGGTCTTGGTGGCACAAGCCCTGAGCAGTCCCAACAATAGATATATACATCCACACAAAGTGACGGTCACCTAGGGTCAAGGATATAAGACTACAGACACTTTTCTCATAGAAGATCTTTTATTCTGTTCTATAGGGGAGCATCTGAATCATCCTTTCCCCCATCACCAACTTAACCTGACCCTCCCATGTGCGGAGATCCTAGGAATTCTTGACCAGCACTTGGAGAGCCCAGGGGATCCTGAACTCTATCGTTACTGCCGTCTAGACTTCTTAGTAGCCCAGCTCCCTTGGGCTCTCCTCGGGACTCTGTATCAGAATGATGCTGCGGTCACATCTTTTTCTAGTCTTCTGACTGATTGCTCGGGGAATTGTGAGCTAAACACTGTTTACACGACTCTGCAGCTGCCATTCTCCTACCGAGGCTCTCTTTGGGTTATGAATCACTTCTGGGGTATAGCGTTTGAATAATTCAGATCTTGGAAAATATTGATTTTTATTCCTCTCAGCCAGGAGACAGCTTTACACATGCCTTGGGCTTGAGTGGGCATTGTGTGGCTCCGATGATTGAAACTTGCAAAGACTTGGAAGGGCTTTTGTCTGCAGAAGACAGAAGACGACAGGGACACATGGATGCTGATGTAATGGTTCTCACAGCATTCTGCAGCTTTATACAAGACCCCAGAATTAGAGGCAGGATAAAAAAAAAAGGCAGGCACAAACATTGTCTCAAATAAGCAAGGTTACAAAGCTCTGGCAAGTCTCATTGAAACTGTCACCTTTCATCCAGGAATCTCTGTGGCCTTGTTGCTACCAAAGGGTTACCCGAATGCCATTCTCCTCCTCCGTCAGCACTCCTGATGCTTCTGATTTCTGTTCTCACGAGTTACACCAGTACTTGGAGAGAATTGCTAGGTCCTCATTTGTTTTAGGACAGGAAGCTACCCAGAGAACTCTTTGATCCAAGACTTTCAGGTGGTCCTTTCTCCTTCTTACTCTATACTCTTCCTGTGTCCCTCTTCTCCTGGATCTCTCAGCCCAGTCCTGTCCTGGAGCTTCTGACCCACATGTCCATCTTGCTTGTGGATCTCTAGGCCTAGATGTCTCCCAGGCTACTTCAGCTCTCCATTCCCAATTCACTCATTCCCATTCCCAATCAATTTCTTTTTTTTTCCTTTTTTTTTTTTTTTGTTGTTGTGGGTGGGGAGGATTTTCAAGACAGGGGTTTCTCTGTGTAGCCCATAGCCCTGGCTGGCCTGGAACTCAGAGATCTTCCTGCTTCTGCCTCCCAGGTGCTCAGATTAAAGGTTTGAGTCACCACTACCGGGCTTCCAATCTCTTTATCTCTCTCCCTTGCATGATGATACGTCCAGCCGCCCACATCTGAACCTGGAGAGTCAGTGCAGTGTGGCACACTGTCCAGTGTCTCTTAGGTCATTCTTCCCTCGGTTTACTTTTTAAGTATGTTCCAACTAGTCTCCCAATGGAGTGTCCTCCAGCATTGTTGTTCTTCCCGTTCATTTTCTGCATGGCTACAAAAGGAGCTGCTATAGTTTAGATCTGGAATGTTCTGCAAAGGCCATATAGTAAAGGCTTGGTCCCCAGCTTGGCATTGTTGGAAAGTGATAGATCCTTTAGGAGGAGGAGCCTAATGGGAGGTTTTAGGCCCCTGGGAATGAGCCCTCAAATGGTAATAGGACCCTCGCCCCCCCCTTTTTTTTCTTATTTTTCTTCTGTGCCACACACTGGCCCTGTCGCATGCTACCTTTACCACCTGTTCAAAACCATGGGCCCAGTGAATGACAGACCAGAGCCTCCAAGATTTTAAGCCCAATAGAACCTTTTCTCTTTACAAGTTGACTCAGGTCTTTGGTACTGTAATGGGAAGCTGAGTAACACAATAATTTTCTAAAACAGGAACCCAGTCATTTAGAGATTTTATATTTCTTTCCAATGAGTTCCTCATCCTTAAAGTCTAAATTTTTTAGCAGCCACGTAAAGCCCTTTCTGGCCTTGCTCTGTCTTCCACTACCTTCACTCCCCAGTCAATAGCAAAGACCCTCATGGGTACCAGAGTTCTCAGGTTCTCAAGTCCCTGTGTAAAACAGGTCTAACTGCAGATAGCAGATAACATACATACATTATTCCTTACTTATTTTCCAGTGTCTGATTCTATTACCTAATTTGACTTTGAGCTCCTGAGCTCAAGTGTCCCTCTTGCCTCAGCTTCCCAAGTAGTTAGGACTATGGGGGCATTCCATGATACACTGCTCTGTGGCAAGCCGTGCCTAGCTTCCTCATACCACTGATAACATTGTGCTATGCAAATGATTGTTCTGTTGAATTGATTAGTGAATAGTGATAAGGAAAAAGCCTGCACATGCTAGTTCCAGATCAAGTTTTCTTCCTGATTATTTTGAAAGTGCTGTGATGTGGGATTTACCTCTGTATGCTGTGAATACCACTGGTTAATAAAGAAACTGTCTTGGGCCTGCGCAGGGAATAGAGGTCGGCAGGGAAAACTGAATGGAATGCTGGGAGAAAGGAGGCGGAGGCAGAGAGAAGCCATGAAGCCTCGTTGGAGCCAGGTGGAACTTTAGCCAGTAAGCCACAGCCATGTGGCAATACACAGATTAATAGAAATGGGTTAAATTAATATGTAAGTGTTAGCCAGTAAGAAGCTAGAGCTAATGGGTCAAGCAGTGATTTAAATAATGCAGTTTCTGTGTTATTATTTGGGGGCTGGGCAGCTGGGAACCAACAAGCAGCCTCTCCTCCTACAAATTGGCACCCACGTGGCCAGCTAAAATCCACTTAAAAACCTGAGAGAGCTTAAAAAGGAATCCTAGACATAAAAGAACGGAATTAAACATGGTTTGGTAGTGGCATTTTCTTGGCTGGGCTCTGTTTGCTAGAAGCAAGCAGAGGCATGGCACCTTTAAGAGAGGGTTTCCTGATTCAGCAGTAGCAGGAAAAAAGCAGCAGTTTTGAAATGCCAGCTTTCTGGGCCTTGCCACCAGCACGAACTCTGACTCTTTCTGGAGGTCCAGCTACAGAGCAATTGAGTGGGGTCTGTAAGCAGACTGCTACAACTTGCTTAATGGCAACATAGACCTGCTGTGTGCCTAAAACTGGGGCAATGTGCACGGCTTGCCAAGGCGGTGAACAAACTTCCACCATGTTGGACTGTGTGGAACAAGCAGGAAGTACTGTATATACCCTAGTAATGCCATAGCTTAAGTTTTTAAGAAGCTCTTAAAGAATTACAGATTCACAATAGGACAGATTCAGACATAAAGACCTCTAAATGGACCACAGTGTTGGATAAATGTATGTAGGCTTGGGAGAGAGAAGAAAAAGAGTACAGAGAGTTATAAAAAGAAGTAGTTTTTTTAAAAAAATAAAGTCTTTAAAGAGACAGAGTATAGACAGTCATAGATTAAAGGAGTAAAGATAATAAAATAAATATTAGAAGTAATAGAGTAAAAACAAGCCACATAAAGGTGGAGAATACACAGAAAGTCTGGATTATGCATATAATTTTGTTTTCTTTGAATTTTTTGACTGTGAAGGAGCTAAGTACAGAGAGACATTTCATTATATGTACTGGTAATGTATAATTAAGAAATATAGGTTAATAGATAATCATCTATTATAGTCAAGCTTGTACTCATGTTAGTTAGGTTTTCTAGACATATAGAGATATATTTCAGTTAGATAGGTATTCTTCAAATCTTTCAGAAACCTTCAGATGTTAAAGATAAAGCCTTCTTTTTTATTTAAACAGAAAAGGGGAGGTGATGTGGGATTTCCCTCTGTATGCTGTGAATACCACTGTTTAATAAAGAAACTGTCTTGGGCCTGCGCAGGGAATAGAGGTCGGCAGGGCAAACTAAATGAAATGCTGGGAGAAAGGAGGCAGAGGCAGAGAGAAGTCATGTAGCCCAGCTGGATCTGAACAGAACTTTAGCTGGTAAGCCACAGCCATGTAGCAATACACAGATTAATAGAAATGGGTTAAATTAATATGTAAGAGATAGCCAATAAGAAGCTAGAGCTAATAGGTCAAGCAGTGATTTAAATAATAGTTTCTGTGTGATTATTTTGGGGCTGGGCAGCCGAGAACCAACAAGCAGCCTCCTTACTACAGTGTGGCTCTTGGAACTTGTGGCTACAGAACCTACAGACAGGATCGACTATATTCTTAAACTGCTGTGTTCCCACACCTCTGGGCTTTGCCACATTGCCCCTTCTGCCCAGAATATCCTGACCTGCACAATTCTCCCTCTCCTCCTCCAGGAGGTGGTTTCCCTGACCACCTTGTCCTTCATCCAGAGCACACTGTCACCTGTAAAGCCTTGGATGTCTTAAACAGGATAAACTGTATCTTGCTTGTCATACCTGGTGGTGCGCCTGACACAGTGCGGGTGCTTTTAAAGTGTGTGCTGAAGACATTTGATAGAATGGTGAGGCTACGTGCAACATTAAGGCATCTTCCTCTCACTACTGGTTCTGTCACTTCTATTCTGTGAAGGTTTCGTATTGATAAAGCTTAGAGCAAGAAGAGCTTTCAGCCAAGAAGTGAGGGTGTAACTCAAGTAGGGCTCACGCTTAGTCCTCTGTTCAACACCTAGCACCCAAAGAAGAAAGGAAAAAAGCAGCTTATACCAATAAAATCAGTTCTCTTAATTTTTTTTTTACAAAATTATTTTTAAAGATTATGTATAGGGGTGTTGAGAGGGGGCTATGTACACACTAGTGATGGTGCCCTGGGGGTCATGCAGAGGTGGCAGGTCCCTCTGGAGCTGGAGTTACAGGCAATTGTGTGTGCTAGCGACCAAACTCAGGTCCTCTGGAAGAGCAGTGCGCATGTCTCCAGCCCACATTCTATGATTTTCCTTGAGGAAATATTCATTCATTGATTCACTCAACCATCCATAAATTATAGGAACTGTAACATACTTCCCCAAGGTGAGGGCCTGTGCTAAACATTAGGGATTCACAGCTGAGAAAGAGCTAACTAAGTATACAGGAGGAGAGACAGACAGACATGTCCTAACAAGATGGTGTGCTAGGAGCTTCGGGGAGAAGGGATGAGAAGGAATGCTGGGTGAGGACCTCCCCTTTTTCTCCAGCCTCTTGTCGCTCATTGCTCCTAGGTTATGATTAGCTTTGACTGTGTTCCTCGCTCCCACTACAGGCAGACTTCCTTGAGCACAGAGACTGATATTTGTCCTTGCATTCATTCAGCATTATTTATTAAATGCCTAGTATATGCAAGGCCCTTTAAGGATCTACAGCAACTGCAAATAATAATAATGACTCAGCATGAGCCTTTGTGGGGTACACAGTGTGGTTAACACAAGGTTTGGAACATAATTGGATAGGGGACCTTTTTTAATTTTAATTTTTAAAATTTTTGTGTGCTTGTGTGGGCATTCATGTGTGCACACATGTAGGAGCATGCGTTTGGGATCCTGAGGTCAGCAATATACAGATGCACCATCCACATCGTTTCTTGAGACAGGTTTCTGACTGGCCTGGATCTCATCAGCTAAACTAAGTTCACTGATCAATGAGCCCCGGTGGTACCCTCTCCACTCTCCAACTCCCCAACATTAGGATTACAAAAATTTGTGTTCAGTTTTACCCCTCCCTCTTCTCCTCCCTCTCCTTATTAACACAGGTTCTGGGGGTTGAACTGAGGTCCTCAATTTTCCAAGACAAGCAGGCCATCACTCTACTCCCTTAGGGGGTGCTTAAATGAATAAAAAGTAGACTTGGAGTGAGCCTTCAAAGTCTGGAGAGCAGCCGTGGGAAAGGACATTTATTCAAGGCTACTTCAAGGGCAGAGCTAAGGTCAATGCAGAGCTTTAAGAACTGGTCATGGAAAGTGCTGGAGAGAGGAGGGTGGCTGCCTCTCTGCCTAACTGGCTATTGGCAGTCAGAGTCCCCCTTCCCCAAGACGTGAAAGCGATGGGGACTCCTAGGAAGTATTGACATAACAGAGTGTGCAAGAAGACACCACTAGTGGAATCCAGGCCAGAGTTCTAGACCCAGGGTAGAAAAATATTCACCATCTCCCCAGATGGTGATGAGTGGCGTGACCAGCTGATGTACAGGACCTTAATTCCTGAAGCCTGGCAAACTATTAGCAAATGTCGTAGGTGGTGGCTTTCTTTTCCCACAGGTTGCCAGTCACTGGCTGTGTGCAGATCAACTTGAAGGGTGCTGGAAAAGATGTAAACAAAGCAAAAAGGACAGATTAAGGGATGAGGAAATAAAGCCACGTCTGAATTAACAATCTAACTGACAAAGCAGCAGAATTCATCCAGCAGACCGCTGAGATGTTCACCGGCTTTGTGGGCGGCTTTTGCCAGGCCTTGCATCTTAAGGGCTTGAAGGCTCTCTCGTAGTGGATCTAACTGTGCGAAGAGAAGCGGTGGTGGAGGGTGACTTCTCCATAGCATGTGCCACCAGAGTCTGCAGAGTAAGGAAGGGACAACCAGCTAGACAATAGCAGATGAGATAGCTTAGCATTTTTACCACCATCGGAAGCTCGGCAAGCTGATATCTGCTGTAAGACATCCTGTGTCATATGTGAACAGTTGTATTCTTGAGCAAATCATGGCTTTTGCCCTTAAACATTTTATATCTGCTTAGAAGTTATACACCTATAATATCTCCATTGAATATAGATATAGAGAGGGAAAAAAAACCCTCTTGGGTTTACTGCCCAATGAGATATTTCCCTGCTTTTATTTAAACGGTTCTTTGTGTTTTACCGTAGAGTACCAATAATCTTAAAAATGTCTCTTAGCTTCAACATTAGGACTGACTTTTTAGAAGATGTTTTTGTAATAATCTGAAAAACTGCAGTGCCCTATTGTGAAATGCTTTAGAGAGAATAGAATTATTAAGATATTAACCTATTTTCACGTACCAATCTTTAGGTTCCCTCCACCCTGATTCTTATTTTGCTTATATATCTTTGCAGGGAGCCATAGGCACAAATGCCATTACAAGATGGCGCTTGCATCCTCACAGTTTGGAGGTAAACAATTCCATATTTGGCAATGCTTCCGGACTGAGCGTCCAGGTGCTTCCCGCATGCGCAATAACCTAGGTGTCCCTAACCAATCCCGAGGACTCTGGTGCCAGCGGGCATATAGCAGCCAATCAAGGCGTGAGTCGCGTCACATCTTCCTATATAAGCAGCCGCCATTTTAGACCTCTCTCCCTCTCGCCTCCCACTCTCCCTTCAAGCAAGAGGCTCTCCAATAAAAGCGTGATCCGAGAAGAATCCCTGAGTGGTGGTCGTTCTTCCTCGCTGGTCGGGGAGTTCGCCGCATATCTTCACATTGAAGGCTTTTGTAAGGAAATAAATGTGCCTAAAGCATTTTTTTCCTTCTTTAATATCTACAGTTTTAAGATGTCTTTTTGTATATTAGCTTCTAGTGTTTTGGTTTGGTTTTGTTTGATTTACTGATCCAGACAGCCTGGGCAGAACTAATTATCTTGGGAGTACACATTACTTTGGGTGCACTGATACATTTTATTAGTTTCAAATGACACATATTTTTTAATTTCTAAAAATTCTAATTGTTATTTTGGCCTCTTCTTCACCAAAAGACACAAATTGCTTTAAAATCCTTAAGTACATAATATTAATTTACTGTCTGACGAACTGTGATTTTTCTATGTAATCATAAGACTGTAGCTTAAATATAATTGTCTCCCTGATTGAATGTGTGATATAACCACTCAGGCATTGGTAGCATTGTGTTGTTTGAATGCTGGGCTTGTTTGCTCGCTAACTTCACACTGCCTCAGAGCCTCTCTTGTTCAAGAAAAGCGTTTGACACTGGGAGTCTTGCCTGTGGAGTTCTAGGTTGGCACCGGAGAACACAGAGCACTGTTGATTGGCATCTTCAGACAGGAGAGAGTGTAGCTATTCAGACTATGTCCCTCTGGTAGGAAGCCCCTTAGTGCAGTGTGTGTGTTATGAATGTGGCATTTCATATTTTCTGTGTTATTTACAAGCTGTGTGATTTTACAGTCATGAAATTCCTTAAAATTGAACATGGGACTCATCTCTAATTTCTTCTTTGACTCTCATTAGTGCCTCAGCTAGAATGCTAAATAAGATTCAGAGTTTCTTAATATGGGGAGGAAGAAAGAACTGTTCTGTAAAAATGAGGGAAATTTTTCCATTAGTTAAAGCTGTTCCATGTTATGAAATGGCAAAAATAAATAACACAAAAGCCTGTAGGAGGAATTTCTAAGTGGGTCCAAACCAAATGACCTTCAGGTCCTCTCTAAATCTGGAATTTTATCTATGAAAACACTGAGGTTTGTCAGAAATGTTCAACCATCAACATAAGTGTCAAACTGGCTGTTGATTATGGAAATTTTCTCCGAAAATGGAAATAAGTAAACACATTTCTCGTGACAGTTTCATAATGGTTTTGCCCTGAACATTTGATGGTGTGGGGACTTCTCTCTCTGGTTGGCACCTGAATTGAAGCTCTTGGCCAAGCCTGGCTCTCAGGAGGAAATTCCAGGGGCAAGAGGACACATAAAAGAAGAAAAAATGCAAAACCATCTGGCCTGGATTGCAAGACCATTCGAGGAGCTGTTATTTAGCTGTTAGATGAATTAAGTAGATTTTAGGCACATACATAAGTTAAAAAGGAAAAATTCAAGAATACTATGTACAGCATGGCTACTTTTGCGTGCTTCTAAAAAGGCTCCATGTAAATCTGTATGCATACATTTCCGAAGTGGGATTTTTGTTTCTTATATCTTTTAAGATTACAATATAATTACATCATTTCCCCCTTCCCTTTTCCCCTTCCCAGTCCTCTCCTATACCCCTCCTTGCTCTTTTTCAAATTCTTGGTCTCTTTATTAATTGTTTTAAATTATTATTTATAGGTAAATACATACATTTCTAAATAGATAGATGCAACCCGCTGCATCTGTAGACTGTTACTTGTAGGTGTGTTTTCAGGGCTGCCCGCTGGCATCGGGTAACTGGTCGGTGTACTCTTCCTTAGGAGACTGTTTCTCCCATCCTCAGCACTCCTTACTCGCCTGTGAGCTGAGACCTCCTAAGCTTCCTCCCGTCCACTTTAGTGTCCTGTTGGGGTCATCTTGTGCAGCTCATGTTTGGGCAGCCATGCTGGTGAGAGTTTATGGGTGTGGCCTCTGACATTCCTTCGGTGAGTTCTTACTGCAGAAAGCAGAGGAAGTGGGAGAGGGTGGCCTTCCATTTTCATCTGGTGTGTTTTCATATCGATTCTGTTCTTTAACTATGCGCTTACTCCCCTGTCTATTTGATGCTAACAGGTCTTACCTGGATCATGGGATTATAAGCCGAGTTTTTCTTTCTTCTTATAATTTTCTATTTAAAAATAGTTTTTACTCCCCAAAGGCTAGAGAAGGCGGATCTAAACACTACCAAGACATATTTTATAGCTCCATTTCTAAGCATGTAGAAGTACAGACGAAGAAGGAGAGGGTGGGAGGTAAAGGTCTTCTTGCTTAAGACTGATTACTCAATAAGAAGAAGTCTGAGCTGGAGCAGTGGTCAGATCTTCTGGGTCCTATCATGATCTCCAGTTACCCAATAAGACAGAAGGGGAAAGGCTGTGGAGAAGGGAGCCAGCTCTGCAGACACGTGCCCATTTGCTAGTCCACTGGTGGCGTTGCACAGCTTTACAAAAAGCCCATCCAGATCCATCGCTTTTCTTGACCACTGGGATAAGACACAAGGTGCAGGAGGAGAGGTTTCCAAGAACCGCGGTGTCAGAGACATAAGCCTTCCCGCAGAGACTGAGTGACGATATGGTGCCGCAGAACGCTTTCCGTCACGGTGGCTAGGAAACAGTGAATATGGAATTCAGGAGGCGCTCAGGGCAAGACACAGCCCCAAAGGACCCACCACCAGTGACTTGCCTCCTTCGGCTAGGGACTCCCTCCCAAGGTTCCCAGCACCTTCCCCAAAGCAGCACTACCAGTTAGGTACCATGCTCGCAACACGAGAGCCTCTTGAGAGGACACTACGCTACGTATCTGAACTAGAATACCGTCTCGCCTTGAGAGCTCCAGGATCAATCCTAAAGCAACCTTGGAAGTTTTTGTTCTTCCACCAAAAGGAAAACACAGTAAAACGCGATATCCAAGCAGGCCTCCTTTCCCATATATCCTGGGATTTTCTCGGTTTTCCTAGGTATCCTATCGATGGGAGAGGTACTTGTGGAATTCAGTGTTGGAGATAACTGAGAAAGGCAAAGAGTCAAATGGGACTAAGGACCTAGTGCAGGCCAGGAGGTTGGAAGCAGTACGTGCAGCCAGACTGACTTTCTGATTTCTCCCTCCAGACCTCCCAGATCAGCTAGCCTCTGTTTCTCTCATTGTTAATCTCTAGTCCACACTTTGGACTGTAACCTGACCTTGAATAGAGGTCAGCTTGGGGCTGGCAGCAGGCATTGTGAGGAACAGAACCCGAGTACTTGGCAAGTCTCATATGCTGCAGTTTCTCTGTAATTACTGCATCATGTACATCAATTCAGAAGTAGAGGGGGCACCCCCCTCATTTTCCACTAGGATAGGGGTCTTAACAGACCATCGAGGCCACCTGCCAGTGAGCCCCTTTTCATCAGATACCCACCATTTACAGCAGTGGGCAAGCTCTGAGACACTGCTCCAAGTTGGCTGTTTCTGCTACCTGCCGCACTGACTTTGCTCCAAGGGGCACTGGAGGTGATGCATTTCAGCAGAGGCAGTGGCTCTGGTGGGAACCAAAGGAAGCAAGATTCTTAGGGTAGCGAGAGAATGAGAAACAGCCACCCGCCGGCAGAGGCATGAACCTTTGTGCAGGTGCCAAGCTTTTCACCCACTGAACATTGGAGGAGGTGGATGTCATTTCCTTCGCAGGTAAAAAGCAAGACGCGGTGTGTGTGGCAGGGCCCTGTGATTTGCAGATGACTCAGCCTGTGACCTTTCAGGAGAGAAATCTCGGTGAGAGAAAGCAGGGAGTCTGAACTTGCTCTCTCGGAGCTCAAGAGGTAGCTGTTGCCACTGCTTCTTAACAGTTCACGTGAAGAGGGTTCAATTAATCTTTCCTCTTGACTCAAGGATATAAGCATCATTGGTCCCTGGAAAACACCTTTTGGAGATGTATTTACTTCCTTATTCCCATTTCTCTCTGTTCTTAAATTCTATTTTCTTGTGCAAGCCACAATAATTCTTAGGTGTGTAGTATGCCGCCTTTGATTTGCATTCTTTATTGCAAAAGTTATTTCTTTGCAGTGTTAATTTATGTATGTGTTCTATCTCATTGTTTCTCACTTTCCCCCTTGTTTATTCTTTTGCTACTGCTCCTAAAATCCATTTATGCTGCTATACAGAGCTCAGTTCTGCTGTATAGTAGTCCCTGGAATACCTGAATAATAATGTAGTGGATACTACATTTAATACCCAATCTTAGTGGGGGGAACCAAGATAGCCTTCAACATGACTAGCTGCAGATGTCTCCAGAGGAACTGAGTGAGAATTTGGACTTTCTGTATGCTCTACTGAACGTAATTCACCAGCAGCTCACAGTGCTCCCCAAGGTGACTCCCCAGGATGCTCCCCAGGATGCTTGCCAGTGCCGGCTTCTCTCAAGTCCTCCCTCTCTCCAGCAGTTTACAAGAGCAGTCACAGCTCTCCTCTGCCACCCTTGGCTTCACACGTCTTTCCATAGTTTATCCCTAACAAAGCCCGGCAGTAGCATCTCATTGCTGTCTTCACCTGCATTTCTCATACGGCTTTTTCACCTACCGTGGTGGATGTGGAGTGCACCGCTCAGGTTCCTGCTTTGAAATTAGATGCTCAGTTCTCAGCTGCCCAGAGTGTTGGCCTCTGAAGGGACATAAGATCCAGATCCTTGCCAGGCGGTGGTGGCACACACCTTTAGTCCCAGCACTCAGGAGACAGAGGTGGGTGGATCTCTGTGAGTTTGAGGCCAGCCTGGTCTATAAGAGCTAGTTCCAGGACAGGCTCCAAAGCCACAGAGAAACCCTGTCTCAAAAAAAAAAAAAAAGATCCAGATCTATTATGGGGATTGCCTTTGGCCAAAGGAAGTCACTTCACCCTAGTTTGTGACCCATTCATAGGGGTAGCATCCACTCAGTGACCTGTCATGCAGGGGTACCATGTCTCTGGAGAGACTAATACCCCATGGCATTGGTAGAGGCCTGGGCTACAATGGAGCGTAGTTTAAACTCTTTCGCTGCCCAGTCTGCTTTTGTTTCTCTCACTTGGTCACTGCTACCCATAAGGCTACTTCCAGACCACACAGCTCTGCATCTCCGGGCCTGTGACCCAGGGAAATGACATGTGGCTACCTGCCAGCTTTGGGAAACATTGTTTATGTAACATCTGTTTCTCTCCTTTTTCCTATCCCAGTCATAAGTCCAAGATCCTTCCAGATTCTTCTCATCAAATCCTCGTTCATTTAGATATTACAAGTATAGGGGCCCATACGGTGATACTCTGTTTGTGCTTTAACAAATAAAACTTACCTGAAGAGCAGAGTGCGGAGCTAGCCACTCTAGTTAGCCATAGAGGCTAGGCAGTGGTGACTCACATGGGAGACAGAGGCAGATGGACATCTCTGAGTTCAAGGCCACCCTGGGCTAAGGGAGATTGAATCAGTGTAAAAGAGAAACAGAGTAGAGCAGAGGTGGCTCACACCTTTAACCCCAGCACCAGGGAGGTGGAGACAGGAAGGGATACGGCTGGGCGGAGAGAGGAATATAAGGCAGGAGGAAACAGGAAGTGAGGCTTGAGGAATATAAGGAAGGAGGAAACAGGAAGTGAGGCTTGAGGAATATAAGGCAGGAGGAAACAGGAAGTGAGGTTTCAGTCTAAGATTTCATAGAGACGGCATTCAGTCAGACTTGTAGAGACGGATACCCCATTAAGTCTGAGGATTTCATAGAGGCTGACTGCTCTGCTTCTCTGACTTTTCAGCTTTTACCCCTTAACATCTGACTCCGGATTTTTGTTTTTTGTTTGTTTTTTCAAGACAGGGTTTCTCTGTGTAACAGTCCCGGCTGTCTGTCCTGGAACTCACTTTGTAGACCAGGGTGGCCTCGAGTTCACTGAGATCCTCTGCCTCCCAAGGATTAAAGGCATGCTCCACCACCGCCTGGCCTGACTTGGGTTTTTATTAAGACAATTAGAATTGGCACTTCAGGTCCGGGGATGACCCAGCAGGTAAAAGCACCTGATGCACAAACTTGGTGGCTGAATTCCATCCCGAGGACCCGTTTAAAGGTGGAAGGAGGGAACAAACGCCTAAGGGTTGTCCTTTGACCTCTTCCAGCACTGCATGCCCACGCTCACACATCCCCACATTATATACATATAAATACATACCATGCATACATGCCACAAATGATAATAAGTTCTTAGAAGATACTACAGATATCTATACTTATTCTGCCATCAGTCTGTTAGCTTATCAGCGATGTCCTTTTTATTAGACAATTCCTAGTTTTGATATAGTCAAACTTACAAACTTTTGCTTGGTGATTTTTGTTTTTGAAATTTTGTCTTAATAGAATTTCTTAGATGGCACAGATAGCTTTCTGAACTCTGTTGTGCTGATTTTACTTCCATCCTTTAAGTTCTGACACACACAGTTCTTCATCGGAACTCTTTGCTCTGCTCCATTGGTCTTTTTGCATGTTGTTTTGATTACTGTCGATAAGGCTTTAATATGTCTTAATATCAGAGGGAGAAGAGCGTCCCCTTCATTCTCCTTTGGTAAGCCATCTTAGCTGTGGTTCTCTCGGTCCAATCTAAGTGTCTTTCGTGTCCTGTCACTCCCTAATTTTTAGAGAAGTTCAGTTCAAGTGGCTTGGACTTTTTATTCTGGCTTTGATTGGGCCAGAAACACTTGGCTGGGCTGGCACAGAGGACCTGCCAGCCAACATACCTAAATGGTGAGTTGCATTGTTGGCACTGCATACACACACACACACACACACACACACACACACACACACACACACACACGGGCTGGGGGTAGGGAGGGACAGTCACAAGAATTCGAGCCAAGAGATAATATATAGCTTGCACTGGCCTCTCCAAAGCCCTGACTATTCTCAGCAGGTAGATCCAATCAGATTTAAGAGAAACTGTCAAAGGCACAGATTTTAATGAGCCTGGGAACCTAGTCAGAGGCAGTCACGAACGGCCTTAACAAGGTAATTCCACTAAGGAGGACACCTTGTCTGGCTCTATGGTGACTTGGCTTTGCTTCTGAGGACTGCTGGGTCTGTCAAAGGTTAGCTCTTTGCCACCCAGTGTCTTCATCGCTTCTGAAGACTGCTGGGTCTGTCAAAGTTTAGCTCATTGCCACCCAAAGGTTAGCTCATTGCCACCCAACGTCTTCACTGCTTCTGCAACTTCCACCCATCTGTCCCCGAAACTGAGTTTGAAGACATGTAGCAGTTTCACTTTTGTGATAATTAGGAACCTGTGAGCAGGCCACAGTTAGTCATCCTTGGTGTGAAGATGACAGGCGCTTCAGCTCTGGGGGTGTGGACGGGTTTAGACACGTCAGAGCTAGGGGTGAAGACAGAAAGAGGCTGGTACAGGGAACGGGGTGACTCATCCTGAAACCTTGAGCACCAAGGTCAAGGAGAGGGTGAACACTTTCCAAACACAGTCTGCTTTGTGACGGGGAGACTTCTGCTAACGACTGCTTTCTCTTTCCCTGAAGACCATAAGGCCAAGGGAGGAACTCTGGTCCAGTACAAGCAGCCTTCTGGCACTGACCTGGTTTTGCCACCCCTCTTCCGTGCCTGACTCTGCCTGGTCTCTCCCTACTCTATTTGTATGTGTATGTGTTCCTTTAATTTATTATTTATTTCTTTTACTGTTAGAACTTAAACCCAGGGCTTTGTGTGTACTAAGTCAGTGCCTTATCATAACCTATACCTTCAACCCCGTCCATAATTTTGAGGGTAAGTTGAGCTCATGTGATTTTTATCTTCCAGCTTTGTGCAGGCCAGAAGGCAGTAGCAGCGGCAGCTGTACCCTTCTCCCCTGCTGCTGTACCTGTTATTCTCACAGCCCATAGCTTTTCCCAACACTCTTACTTCCAAGTCCAGAGCCTTTGAGAACAGACATTTCTCAAAGTTACGGGGTGTGGTGCTGTTCCCCTTGGGGTTCCACACTGTGCAGTCTACACAATGCCAGCTGCTGGCTTGGTCCTGTGGCTCTTCCCATCTGGTCTGAGTCTGTCCCCATCCTGCACTCCTACTGGGGTACAGAGAAGTCCATTATCACCTGTTCCCTTGGGGGAAAGGGTTTCATACTGTCCTGGTTTCATTCTGTTGCTATGATAAAGCATTCTGACCAAAAACAACTTGGGGAGCAAAGAGTTTGTTTGGCTTACATTTCCAGGTTGCCATCCGTCATCGAAGGAAGTCAGGGCAGGAACTCAAGGCAGGAGCTTGAAGCAGAAACCACAGAGGAATGCTGCTTGTTGGCTTACTCCCAGGCCTATGCTCTCCAAGTGTTCGTATACAGCCTAGTCCCACCTGCCTATGGATGGTGTGACTAATAATGGTCTAGGCTCTCCCGCATCAATCACCAATGGTCTGGGCTCTCCTGCACCAATCACCAGTGGTCTAGGCTCCCCCACGTCAATCACCAATGGTCTAGGCTCCCCCGTGCCAATCACGAATGGTCGAGGCTCTCCTGCATCAATCACCAATTAAGACAATGCCTTACCAGTTTGCCCTCTCCAGGTGACTCTAGTTTGCATTAAGATGGCAGTTGAAGTTAATTAGGTGTCTTGGCTCGTTTTATGTCAGCTGGATACAAGCTCCAGTCATTAGAGAGGAGGGAGCCTCAGTTGAGAAAATGCCTCCATTAGTTCTTAGACAAGCCTGTGGGGCATTTCTAAAATTAGTGTTTGATGTGAGAGCGCCAATCCTATTGTGGGGAGGGGGACACCCCTGAGCTAGTGGCCATGGGTTCTGTAGGCAGGCTGAATAAGCTATGGGGAGCAAGCCAGTAAGCAGCATTCCTCTGTGGCTTCTGCATCAGCTCTTGACTCTAGATTCCTGCCCTATTTGTGTTTCTGCCTTAACTTCTTTTGATATGATGATGTGCAATGTGGAGGCATAAACCAAATAAGCCCTTTCCTCCCTAGGTGCCTTTGGTTACTGTGTCTCATCACACAATGATAACCCTGACTAAGGGAGTAGGTAGGACACATACTAATTGGAGCCCAAGAGGGCCTGGAAAGTACCTTTGTTTGATCTAGGTAAGTCTACAGAGGCCAGAGTACAATAAACTTACTTCCTCATCTCTCTGTACCTAACAACCACATCAAATGAGGTCTCAACATCTCATTCCTCTCATTTTCTTTTGCTCTGGGCTTAGGTTGGGAGCTTAACTATCCTTCCATTCCTCCAGTTTCCCTTTAAATGTAACAACCAGCATTTGGAGTATCTTCAGGCTGTACTGGAGACCAGCCACAGGTCTTATACAAAGGCAAGCACAGCAAAAGACTGTAGTAGACTTTCAGGGACTTCACTCTGAGACATATAGAAGACTGTAGCTAGTGTTATCCTTTCTGGAGTGGGAAGAGGTGAGCAAGAGATAGGTGGATTCTCTTTTCAAAATCAGCAAGTCCAGGAAGCAGGCTGTGTTATATCTTAAGAGATCGATGTGAGGGCTGGAGTGACTGCACAACATGTAGGTAGAGTGCTCGCTACATAAGCATGCGGGCCTGAGCTCAGACCCGCAGCACCCACATATAAAGACAAGCATAGCAGTGTATGCCTGTGACCCCAGCATCACAGGGATGGAGACACAAATCCCTGGAGCTCACTGACCTGTTGTCTAGCCCAGATTCAGTGAGGAAACCCTGCTTCAGCAATAATGTGGAGCACTATAGTGGAAACACTGACATTACCATCTGGGCTCTACATGCACACAGCCAGGCGTGCACACCCGACACTAACGTGCACCTATATAGTCACCTGGATATATAGAAGTATTACACTCAAACAAAGATAAATTAAACCAAACAAGATGCTAGTTGTCTAGGAAGGGTCCTTTCTGAAGCCTAGAGACTCTGGACACGGGAAAAGAAAATATTCTTGAAAGGAGATGCCTCAGTGGTGGAGACTGAGTTGTCGGCCAGTCCAGTGCTTCCTTGGAAAATCAGACCGTCCAGTATGTGCTTCCACCCATTTCTCCATCATTTTCGGGTGGCTCAGGGAGAAAAGAGAGCTACAGTCTCAGCCCTGGGGCTTGCTGGAAGAGTCATTGACATCATCTGCCAGCCAGATGTTGAGCACAGCTGGAAGAATGGTGGGGACTCTGTTGAGGATTCTAAAATTCCTCCACCCCTTAACCCCCTCTGGGTGTTTACATATCTAAGTATAGGACTAGAGAAACCACAGACCCCAGTCCCGAGGGCTGGGAGTCTCTCAAACACTCAGGCAAAGGTCCTTTTTATAAGAAGAGCTAGTCCATCCTACAAGCAGGCCTCTGGGGTTCGGCTTCCCCCAGGGAAATTCTCTGTCACTTTTCACATGTCACAGGCTTCTGGGCGGTCCTTGTGGTCAAGAGATTTCTTAGTGCAGGCTTCAGATTTGGCCTGCCAATCATGCAGGAGAACCCCAAAACTTAAGCTGCACCAAGCTGCTCCCAAAAATGTTCCAAGTGGGTGAAGAAAGATAGAAAAAAAAAAAAAAACAGAAACGGGTCTGCAAAGCTGGATAGCAAAGTCTTCTCTCTGGGCCATTGTCTCTGCTCCCTGGGCCACCACAATTTTCAGGAGCTTCTGAGTTGCTAAATCTAGATACTGGCAACTTGGTAGGTCCAACAAACTAGGAAGAACAGCCTGCCCAGGAATAGCATGTCAGAACTGTTCCCTGCGGTGCCCTCTTGAGGGTGGAGGTCTGTGGGTAAGGAGAAGTCAGAGCTGAAATATTCTTAGAATCCCATAGCACTACAACAAACAAGTGTATTCGTCTTTTTGTTACTATACTTAAATACCCCAAGTCTGTGTACTTATGAAAAAAAGAGGTTTGTCTGGTCAAAGTCTAAATATCATAGAACCCTTGTGCAAGAGCCCTCTTGGCATCACCTCACAGCAGATGGCACCTTGGCTTCCATTTCTCTGTCACTGCCCATTGCCGAGGGAGGCAGGACAAGAACCTGAAGGAAACACTGCTTTCTGGCTTGCTCAGCTTCCCTTTTTATACAACCCAGGTCTGCCTGTGCAGAGGAAAAGAAAAGAACACATCCACCCCACAGCCACAGGAAAAGGTACATGGGACAAGGAGTCACAATAGCCCTGCAGATGGTCAGCTATCCAGAAAAGGATGTGGGAGGCCTGAAGATGATCGCTTCCTAGGAAAGGATGCGTACCCTAGCTAAAATTGAAAGAAATAACAGACTAGATTAGGTGAGGGGCTCTGCTACTCATTTGCTGAATGTGTGTTCACCATGACTGGCCCTGAATTTTCAGCCCAGGACAGCCCTCGACATGCCCTAGACAAGTGATTGTTGTGAGCAAGCCTCATTCAGCCAGTTCCACTGGGAGCTTTTGTCTTCGTAGGCGTCCAGTTCTGTTTCTTGGTTCCATCTTGCAAATTGTCTCTCTCCTCTGACATATTTTCTGTGTTCCTGACTATTTTACCTCCCCCAACTTGACAGGCTAAAATGAATATAAATGTCAAGAGTCAGCGATAGCTCCACTCTGTGCTGGGACAATGGCATCCAAATGAGCTGGGTGCCCTGGGACTGATTGCAGCTTTCTGGAGAGTAACCTTGCCAATAGAAAGAACGGAGACTTAGTTGTGATCAAATCTCAGAAAGCACATCCCGCATATATAAGCCCAAAGGGACAGAAGAGCTAATGATACAAAATAACCATATCGGGGTTATTAATTCTGCTAAGTTATAAATAATACAAATATCCAACTGGAGACAAATTAGAAGACAAATTATGTCACATTTACAGTAGAGCTACAGAATCCTAATTTAAACAGACAAACATGCGAACTGTTGACACAAGAAAATCTAAATATGAAATAATGTTTTAGAAAGATTTTTTTTTAAAAAAAAAGGTTAAAAAATACTTATTCCTATTACAACAGGAAAACTTGACGAGCATCAGAAGAAAGCCACCGGAAAGGCAGAGATTTCATAAGCCATGGGATTTTCCTCTGGTGACGTTTAGATATTCATAAGAAACATGTTTACAAAGTAAGATGAAAGGTGGGGGACAGAGGGCTCTTCCAGCGTTTGTCACTGTGCTGATTTGGGTGAGGGCTTTGCCTCCTTTGCCCTTTTGAACTTCTGTCAAGGGTGGGGATGGGGCAGGTGTGAGGGGTGCTCTCAGCTCAAAGAGAATACAGAGGACCCTCTGTGAGATCACTCTCCTGGGGGACACCACTCTCCACTCCCCACGGCTGCTGCCCAGATGCCTACAAAAAAACCTTCATTTCCTTTCACTTCCTCTAACCCATTTTTTAAAAAACCCAGTCAAAATGTAGAGGCTTTTGGAAAGCAGAGGCAAAGAGTGGTGGCTGGACAGCTGAGGTGGCTCCGTGGTGATTCATTTTCACTGTCAGCTGACTGGATGAAGTAACACCTAGTGGGGGACGGGGCGGGGGGGGCTGGTGAGATGGCTCAGTGAATAAGACATCTGCCATCCTGAAGACTGGAGTTCCCACCTCCAGGACCTTCGTAAAAGCCTGTCGGTGTGGTGGTCCACAGGCAATCCCAGTCGTCTGGAGACAGGGGACCCCTGGAGCAAGCTGGCTGGCCGGGCTGGCTGAAATGGTGGAGAGCTCACCATTCTTTAAAAAAGTTGGTCTCGATATATAAGGTAATATATAGGCAATTGAGGAAGATGCCCGATTTCAACCCGAGGCCTTCACATGCATGCACATACATGTGCACCCACACGTGTGAACACACACGCACAAACACCTCATTTGCATGAGGTGTAAAGAAACACCTGAGGATTCATGAGTTACCTTCTAATGGAACTAGGAGGGCTTTTCTAGAAGGGATGAACTGTGTGTGGGGGCCCACTTTGAATGTAGGCAGCAGCATCCTGTGAGTTTGTGGTTCAGGCTGTAAAAGGAAAAAGGGAGAAAAATAGCTGACACCAGCATTTATTTCTCTCTGCTTCCTCATCTGCCCCAACCCCACAGCTATATACCACTCCAGCCCCCATTTCTTCCCCACCATGAGCTAAAATAAACCCTTTCAGCCCCACCCCCCGCTAAGAAAAGAACCCCAAATAGAATTTCCATCACTCTGAGGCTGAGAATTCATTCAGCCACCAGAGCTCGGGAGGCCGGGGCAGCCCTGCAAGTGTGGGGTCCCTCTAAGGGCTGATTGGAGGGGAAACAAACAAATAAACAAAATCATTATGCATGGTTTGGGCCAACATCACCAGACAGTTGTTTCTTGAAAAGATGAAAAGCCTGAAGTTCTGGTAAGAAACACACTGACTTTAAGACTCCTGAGAGTCCTGACCTTGAGCAGCCGGGAGTACAGGCCCTAAACAGCTCTGGGACAAACGGGACACGCAGTGAGAAGACGCCACTGTCAGAACAGCTTGTCTGCATTACAGCTGCCCACAGAGGCTCGCGCCTCCAGAAGACTCAGCCAACTGGAGAAAGAGCTTTGATGTAAGTCAGAAATTCTCCAGGCTTGTGTGGTCAACAAGAGAAAATAGAGATCATGTAGGAGGATGTATCTGGCTGTGGGGTACAGAGGGGGCCCCTCCTGCCAACTTACCCTCTAAATCTAATGAGCGTATTTCTTTCTGTGCAATGATGCACAGAAGAAGGGTAAACTATGGTGGTAAGAAAACATTTGTCATTTTGCGCCGAGAGAATGATGGCTGCTTGACTACTTCAGGCCCACCACACTGAAGTTCAATGAGAGATGAAGTCCTCGCTAAGAATAAGTAAGTAGAGACACTGGGGATGGGGATGGGGTGGGGGTTGGCAGGAGCGTCCTCTCTACCTCAAAGGTCTACAGGAACGGTGACTATAGCATCCTTTCTGTGGAACCACGGGCATTGAGTACCACTGAGTAATAAATCATCCAAAAACGTTACAGGCTTAAAACAAGTGTCATTTATTTGGATACCAGGCTGCGAGCTGGCTGGGCAGTTCTTTTAGTCCAGGCCAGTTTGGCTGAGCAATTCTGGACTCTTGTGCAGCTGTGGTGAGCTGGCACAGCTGGCTCTATTCTCATTCCTGGCAGCTCACAGGCCAACTGGGCCTCACACCTCTCCAGCCCTGCGAGCATAAGTTTGTTTGTGAAGCTCAGGTTTCTAAGGGTAGAAAAGAGGGGGCTTCAGAGTCCTGTGGAAGTTAGGTTGAAGCCTGCGCCTGTCACTTTTAAATATTTTAAAGATTTCATTTTATGTGCATGAATGTTTGCATGCAGGTATATATGTGCACCTCACACATGCCAGGGCCCACAAAGGCCAGAAGAGGTCACCAGATCCCATGGAACTGGAGTTACAGATGGTTGTGAGCCATCATATGGGTGCTGGGAACGTATTGCAAGAGCAATAAGCCCTCTTGACTGCTGAGCCATTCTCCAGTTCCTGCCTTATCACTTTTCCTGCACTGTGTCCTGATGTGGGATTCCCCTTTGTATGCTGTGAATATGATTGGTTAATTAATAAAGAAAACCAGCTTGGTCTGATAGGGCAAAATAATAGAGGTAGGCAGGGAAAACTAAACTAAATGCTGGGAGAAAGAAGGGCGGAGTCATAGAGAAGCCATGTAGCCCTGCCTGAGACAGACGCTAAAACTTTAGCCGGCAAGCCACAGTCACATGGTGATACACGGATTACTAGAAATGGGTTAAATTAAGATGTAAGAGTTAGCCAATAAGAAGCTATAGCTAATAGGCCAAGCAGCTTTTTAATTAACACAGTTTCTGTGTGATTATTTTGGTTTCTAGGCAGCAGGGAAACAAACAAGCGGCCTCCTCCAACAGTGTCCTCCAAAGAGTAACAAAAGCCACCTGGCGTGACCGGTTGTCCCAGTTTGCCTGGAACTGAGGGGTTTCCCAGGATGTCAGATTTTCACTATGAAAATGGGAAAGTTGGTCAGTATAATGGCTATCCCCGATTGGGGGTGGAGAACTTGGCTAGATATCACTCCAACAATGTACAAGAGGCCAGGAAACATGTGAAAAGGTGAGCACCACCGGTAACCATTAGGGACATGGGACTTAAAGCCACAAGGAGATGCTCCTTCGTAACTCTTAGGATAGTTATTTTCAAAATTAAAGTGTTAAAAACAAGTAAAAACCCACAACAAACATAACGAATAACAATGAGGCTATAGAAAAACTGAAGGCTTATGCTTTAGCTGTGGGAATGGCACATGGTATAGTATAGCCACTACGGAAAATGACCCGACAATCCCTTAAAGTTAAACAGAAATGCTGTCTGAATCAGGAATCCCAATGCTAGGTATATGCTTGAGGGAATTAAGATCAGGGACCCAAACAGATGTTTGTACACCCACTAACTGTGCATTAGCAGCATCTCCAAAATTGCAAAATGATGGAGGCAATCCAAGTGTCAATCAGCAGATGCCTGAGTACACAGTGTGTGACAGAGTACCCATCATTCCGCCTCTAAGAAGCGGGCAGTTCTGACATGTGCTGTGATGTGCGTTAGCCTTAAGGAGGCTGTGCTAAGTAAAAGGAGCTAGTTATGAAAAGACAAGAGCCATAGGATTCTGCTTCCACCAGCACCAAGCACTCACTTCCTAGGGCTACAAAGCACAGGGGCTGTTGCCGGGGGCGAGTGGAGGGGCAGTGCAAAGGGACCCTTCAATCTGAGCAGTTGCAAGAAGAAAAAGTTCTAGAAATGAGCAGAGTTGATGGCACAATGATGTAAACGGGCATAATGCCACAGAAACACACACTTCAAAGGCGCTACAATGGTAAAAACATGTGTTACATCCATCTTACTACAGTTTCTTTAAGAGCAGTAGGAAGCTGGGGCTCCCTTTCTCCACAAAAGGAATGGAAAGTGCTGTGGCTATTCCCCCCCAACCTGCTACAGGAATGAAGAGCTTAACCAAATGGGACCGAGCTGTTGAGGAAATGTTCTGGGAGACAGCACGCAGAAGGAACAGGCTGGAGGATGGTGTCAGAGGTGTGGGTGACAGAGTTGCTAGAGGAAGCCAAGGGCATATGACCATCAGCAACTGCCAGACTCCTGTATACTGCACTGGAAGGAATGTGTGTCCTAGCTGAGTGCATTGCCCATAGAAGGGAGAAGAGGCCATCAGGGTCCCTGAACTAGAGTTATAGATGGTGGTGAAACACAGTGTGGGTGCTGGGAACAGAACCCCAGTCCTCTGGAAGAGCAGTCAGTGCTCTCAACTGCCCAGCCATCTCCCCAGCTGTCTATCCTCTTCTTAGCTACTTCACTGAGAGGCCCTAAAGTATTTCCTGAGCAATTTTCTTTTGGGGTGTTATAGGGAATTAATTCCTTGATCTCATATCTAATACCTACCTATTCTGGGTTTGACACTTTCAGGTCAACAGTAGGTGGCCACAGCTGTCCCAGGCAGGCTGAGGCACCAGGGCATTGAAGAGGGCTGCATGCCATAACCTCGTCCTTTTTGGTGGAGAGGAAAACTTGGAAGAACCCCAATTAGGAAGCATCTGGCAAATTGGTTTATTGTTCCAACTGCCTTTTCCAGCTGGGAAGACTTCCATAACTGGGAAGAATCAGCCCACAGCACTCAGCACCGCCCAGGGTTCATTGTGGCACTCTAGGAATCCCAAGACATGAATCCATCCACATTAATTAAGGATCTGCTTGAACCAGGAGACAGGGCTCAAGATGACTGATTCTATGTGATGCTGTCTGACACCCAAGTCTCAGAGGTTAGAACCAGAGTGAACTGTTTAAGTGCCAGCCTTGACTTCTACCACCCCACCCCTGCCTATTAAGAGCAGTGATGAAGAAACAATCCACGGTGACTTCCAGAAGTCACATCAGGCCAAGAGGGAAAGGACAAGGTAAGGCAGAGGAGTGCTGGAGAGATGGCTCAGCAATTAAGAGCAATGGCCAGGCGGTGGTGGCACACGCCTTTAATCCCAGCACTTGGGAGGCAGAGACAGGTGGATCTCTGTGAGTTTGAGGCCAGCCTGGTCTACAAGAGCTAGTTCCAGGACACACTCCAAAGCCACAGAGAAACCCTCTCTCAAAAACAAAACAAAACAAAACAAACAAACAAACAAAAACAATTAACAGCAATGGACATTCTTCCAGGGAACCCATATGCAATTTCTAATGCCCATATGGTGGCTCACAGTCATCTATATATAACTCTAGTCCCAGGGAACCCAGAGCTCTCTTCTTCCTTCCATAGGCGCTTCACATGCATGGTGCACAGACATGTATGTAGGCAAAACACCCTCCACCCCAGTTCAGACCCAACCATGTTTGTCTCAAGGTATTTTCCAAACTCTCTGACATGAGCAGGCTGACCACATAACTCTGTAGAGAGAAAAAGAAAATAGTTAAGATTATTTAAACCATTGTGCACGAGAGAGAGAGAGAGAGAGAGAGAGAGAGAGAGAGAGAGAGAGAGAGAGCGCACCTGGAGAGGGAACAAGAAGCCAGGAGCTCTTCCCCAGAGAGAGATCCAGGCTGGCTGCCACAAGGAGACTTCCTCAGTCAAGTTCTGATGAACTTGTTAGACTCTAGTTTGAGGATGGTACCTTTGCTCTCTGTTGAATGGTGTAAATACTAATTTGATGTTTTGCTATTTATCTACTGCTCCTACTGAAATGCTACCTGCTAATTGTTCCCTTTTGCTTGCTATATGCTTAATAAGATCCCTCATTTGAAACTGAAAGCATGGGATTGCAGATCAGTCTCTACAGAGCATAGCTGGCATAGTCAGCAAGATCCAAAGGTATTGTCTCTGTTTCAAAAGAGTGGCTGTCACAGAAAGTCAAAAGGGAAATAAGTCTCAAAACAATCAAAAAGTACACCTGGATGTTAGCACTGCGGGGCCAAATTGGGACCCTGACACGTGGGACGGTTGTAGGGTAAAAAGGCCAGCCAAAGAAACCAACCAATCCCTGAGCATGAAATCTAGCACTTTGACCCTGAACCCAGAGCTGGTGAAAGAAACACACCCTGGGTCTGAGACCTGAGACAGGGAAAGAAACACTTTGTCCCTGAATCCAGAACCAAAGAAACATGCCCTGACTCTGAAACCAGTGCCAAAGAAACACAGTTTGTCCCTAGAATCAGAGCCAGTGAAAGTAAAATGCCCTGGTCCTAAGAGTACAGTCGAAAGGCTAAAAAGGACCAGTGAGAGAAACACAGTTTGGCCCTGAAATCAGAACCATCTCTGCCCCTGACCAACTAAACTAACCAATCCCTGAGCAGGAATACTAAACAATCCCTGAGGAGAGAATCTTCTCCCTGGGAAAACTTCGCCCTTAAGAAGCCCTATAGAAGCCTCTCTGCCAGTTCAGTTGTAGGCTGTCCTTCATCATCCTCGCAAAGGCAGCCACTCTCCTGGACTCCTCCTTCCCAAATAAATCCCTTTCTCAAAAGAGTCTTGGGTGATGGCCTTCATTTGCTGGTGCAGCATAAAAGAGCCTGGCTGGGACGTCCCTTAGGGGACTCAGCAGAAAAACCTTGCTGAGATGCTCCCTTAGGGGGGCTGAGCAAGGCCGGGCAGAACAGAAGAGAAGACCCTTGCTGGGACATTCCCTTAGGAGGTTTGAGTAAAGGCTGAGCAGAAAAGGTAACAACTTTTCGCTAGAGCCTAAGGAGATTAGTACATTCTGCAGGGGCTTCCCTTTAGCGGAGGTTAGCAGGAGTAACATCTTGGGTGGCAGAAGAAGAAGCAGATAGCTCTGCTAGGATGTTCCCTTAGGGAACAGAGCAGAATTCAGCTATAGTGGCTCTCCATGAGAGGAGAGGAATTGCTATATCCTGCAGGGAGACCATCTTCCACCACACCCCAACTTCGGGTAGCCTGGCTTCCTGACAAGTCAGGATACCTCTCCCTCTAGGGCTGAGCCTGCTGTCCTATTGCTGCTTCAGCCTCCAGACCTGTCCTATTGTAGCTCTGGCTTCCCAATAAGTCAGGATATCTTTGCAGCTCCAGGGCTGTGACACTCATGCTCACTTCCAATGGGTATATATGGAAGGATGATAGAAGGATGGAGAACGGAATGAAGATTAAAACCCTCACCCTATAGAAACCTGGCATCCCATACCTGGACAACTAGATCAACACCCAAATGCCTTCTGCGGCTAGAGCTGCATGTGCTGGTCTAAGATGCCAAGGGTTTTGAGCCTCTGTATATTTTCCCTTCTGCTTTCTCTTGTTGACACAGATTATTCACTGCCCAGGTCATTTGGGAACTCACTTATTTTGGCAGGCTCTTAATGGAATGTAGCTTTCTCTCTCAGACCTTTTCAAGGAAAAAAAATGTAAAAGAGCCCTTGAAGAAAAACAAGCATTTGCAAAGATCTAACAACAGGCAAATCACTATAGTTTAATGGTGTAGGAGGGTCTTCTATTTGTGTATTGCCCTCATTGGTTAAATAAAGAAAACTGTCTTGGCCTTTTGATAGGGCAGCCCTTAGGTGGGCGGAGTAGACAGAACAGAATGCTGTGAAGGAGAAGGCAGTGAGACAGACGCCATGATTCTCCAGCACAAGATGGACACTGGTTAGACTCATGCCGGTAAGCCACAACTCAAGTGGCGATACACATTAATGGAGATGGGCTAAAATAATATATGAGAGTTAGCCAATAAGGGGCTGGAGATAATGGGCCAGGCAGTATTTATATAAATACAGTTTCCGTGTAATTATTTCGGGTGCGCACTGGGAGCCGGGTGGCACAAGGGGCCCTGCGCCGGGAACCAGGCACTGGGAATGCAGCCCGAGCCCCTCTTACTACAGTTTAACCCGTCCATTCACGTGGACAGGGACTCTCAGTTTGTGACAGTGCATCATGAATACAATTTGGATTCGCTCCCTTAATAAGTTAGTAAAGTTACACTGTTCTTTCTCTTGATTTTAAGAAAGAAAATAAAGTAAAATCAGAAAGAAAGTGAGAGGGGAGGGAGAAGAGAAATATGAGAAGCATGAGGGTTAAACTGTTGACAAGAAAGGTGAAAAAGAAAAAAGAGTATTTTATAGTAGGAAGGAGGACTTTTTTGCATGATAAAATAAGATTTTGGTCCTAACATGAAAGAGCTAGAATGTTCTAAAATAGAGATAAAGACAAAATCAGAAAGCGTAAGCAAGTTACAGAAGCTCTAAGTACGCCACACAAGGTTTGTGGGAGATAAAGCTTAGAGATGGTGTATAAATGGTAGCATGCAGCATATGGGGATTAAAGATCAATTCCTGAGATCAAAATCCAGCACACTGATAGAAATCCTCTATTTAAATTGATAGGTCTCTTAAGTTACTAACCTACTATTTTTTTAAATTTTTTTCTTCTTAATTACGTGTATGCATGTGGCTGTGTGTGGGTATGTTCCCACACGAGTGCAAATGCCTGTGGGATCCAGAAGAGGGTGTATGATCCCTTATGATAGAGTTACAGACAGTTGTAAGCCACCCATGGGAGGTACTGGGAACCAAACTGAGGTCCTCTGCAAGAGCAATACACACTCTCAGCCCTGAACCAGCTCTCCTACCCCACTGATCTGATTTCAGTTACATTCACCAAAGCTGGCCAGGAAAAAAATTGTTTAATTAAGATCATTTTTTGTGTTTTTGCTAAATTTGTTAGTTTTTAACTACTGCGGGTGAGGGAATGAGTCTAAAAAGGAAAAAAAATCAGGGCTTACTTACATTTTTTCTATTCACCTTATCTAAATATTAGAAGTTAAATGCAGCTAAAGCTCTGAGCTTATGCTAATAAAAATAAAAAGAGACTAATAGGAGAAACAATATTTTGGGGTCTTGCCTTCTAAGAGCCAGAACCCAGGAGATGATGAAGCCCCTTGACTTCAATCAATCACATCTCCTCTTGACCCCACAGGCTGTAGAGTCTCCAGAGACTGGATTCTCCGTACTCTAGCCACTACATAGCCTGCAGGGAGGGGACTCAATGGAGAGCGTCATGTTCCCCATGCTTCCAGAGGAAGTCACATGGTCAACAGGATGGGCACCTCCAGATAGTCCAGCTGGTAGAGGAAAAAATATAGGGAAGCCAAGAGCTCCTTCTACATCCCTGAGTATAATCCTATGAGTCTCAACTGATGAGAAGAAGAAGGAGAAGGAGAAGAAGTTGTTGTTGTTGTTGGTTGTTGTTAATCTGTGGCCACATACATGGTCTAAAAACACCCATCCGAAAAGCATATGAGGCCCTACCATCCATCCGCCTTCGGAGATTACTAACCAGACTCACTTACTCAGGACTAAACTCTACTTTTTAGAAGATACTCACAATGAGAAGCAGGAAAAACCCATTGGAACAATAAACCAATTGAGAACTTAGGTTTTTCTCTTCGAATGAGACCCAAAGGTCAACCTCAGATAAGCAAATATGTAGACCCATGATTCATAGCTCCTACTGTTAAAACCATCCTCATGGGAAGTCTTCATAATGCCATGGTGACTCTTAACTGCCCTAGTCCAATTCCAGCAGGGTTCAGGTCCCAAAGAGGAGGTGTGAAGGCTGCGAGGAAAGGGAACTGACCAGATCTGAAGGTGAATCAGGATGGCTGTCGTTTTAATGAAGAAAAGCTACATGTGTTATACTCTACAATTGCACAAAGGATTACATGGGAGGAAGGGGAGCACATGGACCTGGGTGGGGCTTGCTATTAACTTGTGTGGGAGTAGGCAAAGTTATCACGCTATATGGTTCTGTGGTGGCAGGGATCTTTTCCAAAGAATTATGTTGTTTAAAGAGGCTGTCACCATATACATCCTCATCTTCCACTGAAGTCATGCATAATTTCTCAAAGGGAAAGGGAACTCCCATAGCACATAGTGAGAATCATTAAAAATGAAGATAAAAGAGTGCTATGATTATGATCCTCTTCTACACTTTCACTTAATGACTAATCAAGTTTGTGTCTTCCAAAATCCAACAAATTGCTGCTGATACATCATACCCTACACTGGATCTTACTACTTCAATTTTGACTTGTGACTTTGGTCTTTATTCATGTATGACTTGTTGTCTTCCAGATACCAGGCCTTAAACCTTTCGAGGCTAGTCCCCGACAGAATAATGTTGTCTAGAGTCTTTGACCACCTCCTTCTACCAAGGGCTGTTGGATCACCTGAAGTTCCTGGCCCTGGACGCCACACATCCTATACCACCTTAGCATGAGCCCTGATGAAGGACCAGCCACCCAGCTGAAAGTAGCCAGAGTGGTCATTGCCCCATGCCATAAAGGACTGGGTCCCACCTGGGTTCAATTCCCAGCACCCACATGGCTGCTGACAACCATATATAACTACTGTCCCAGGGGATCTGAGGTCCTCTTCTGACCTCAGTGGGCACCTAGCATGCATGTGTGCACAGACATACATGCAGGCTAAACATTTATAGTCATGAAGAAGAAGAGAAGGGGGAGGAGGTCATGAAGAGGAGGAGAAAAAAGAGGAGGAGGAAGAAGAAGAGAATGGGGAACAAAAAAGAACTGGTTCCCAATTCTTTGAGGAGGGAATATTTGATAAAATCAAAAGTACGAGTTAATATGTTAGCATTAATACCTCAGCATGAAAGAAAAAAAAGATAAAATGGTAAGATTTAAAACACTAAAAAAGCATAACTAAAAGATCTTGCAGCTAAGTATTAAATAACCAAGCTAGCAAGACCTAAGAAAGGTTAGGGCTCCAAGGACCAACAAAGCCTTTCCAGGTAACTCTTTTTTTTAATGTAAATTTTTTAAGTCAATCCTCCTGTATTTACAAGAATCATATTCCCAAAAAGTTGTTAAAATGAAAGAGCTGAGTGTTGGGTCCAGGGGGGTTGCACAAAGATGGGGACGAACCACCAAAGTCTAATAAACCAGAAGCAAACTTTATTCCAGAAACCAGAATCGAGGAAAAAAATAAAGATCTCCATGGGGCACAAAAATCTTGTCAGCTAGCTGGGACGGCAGCCAGAGAAGAATTTTGTTAGGCTTGTGGCAGGCCAGTTTCTGAACCCAACTTTTTATAGTAGAGGTACCGAGCATTAGGTCTGAACAAAGGAATTTTTACAATCTCAAGGTAAAACTCAGATACAGTTTGCCTTACTTTACAATCTCCATTAACAGAGTTTTTTTTTTTTTTAGCTAAACTAGTGTTTGCACTTAATCTATTGTCTTCCAGGTGTTGTTTGCTGAAGCCCTGTGGTCTCCCCTTTGATGCTGCCAGTTTCAAATAGCAGGGATAATGCATAACCCAGAGGTCATGTATCTATTTCCTAAAAGTTGACTCAGCTCATATCCATAGGCTAGCTCTCAGTTTGCAGAGAGATGCTTTGGCCTTGTAAATAGAGCTATGGGTTGTAAAGCGAAATAACCCACTGTTAATAGTTAATCCTTGAGCTGCTGAGAAAACTGCTGACAGTCTGTTCTCATTCTCCTAAACTTATAACTTTATATTTCTTTATTTCTACATTCTTATCTTTGGAATCTACATTTTTATATTCTTATTCTCGGACCCTTCACAGAGAATGTCCTATAACACACACACACACACACACACACACACACACACACAGATACACACACCCTGCAAATAATTAAAGAGCCAAGAATAATATAAAATACACTGGTAAACCGTCATATGTTCTTAAAGCCTACTGGGAAGTTGGCTCTGCGAGTAAGATAGACACTTCTCCCTCCCCCTTCCACACACACCATTTCAGACCCAACCATGTTTGTCTCGAAGGATCCTCTAGAACTGGCTGTCCTAGGGCAGGCTGGCCCCATAACTCTATTAACAGTGAGAAAGTAAAACAACAAATATCTAAGGGTATTTAAAAAACATAGTGCCCTTGAGAACAGCCAAAGGTAAAACATTTCCAACAGAAGTTGCTATTGTTTATCCCATGATATAACAATGCCAGCGGTGGAAGCAGAAAGCAGGAAGCTCATCCGGGAAAGAAAGCTCTCAATCAGAAACTCCAGCTGGCTGCCTCAATGTGGCTTCCTCGTTTGACTTCTGATTTGATGATGTTGTCTGCTTGCTCTTTCAATCAGGCTATTCCAGTCGTCTCTGTTGGGCCTGATTGATGTTGTGCTGTTTAGCTGCTGCCCCTATTTATCGGCTATGTGCTATTTGTTCCGTTACTTTTATTTGCTACGTGTTTAATAAGCTCCATCATTGGAGAATTAAAGTATGGCTGTTGTAGGTAATCCTCCCCACTGTACAGAATACCACACACAAGCATGAATACCTAGTGGCAAGCTTGTACCCCAGCAGTGGGAAAGCAGAAACAGGCAGAGCCCTGCGGCTCATTGGCCAGTCCACCTAGCTGAACCAGTGAGTCTCAGGTCCTAATGATAGACAACACTTGTCTCCAAACAAAGTGGATAGATCCTGAAGAGTGACACGTAATATCACTCTCTGCCCTCCACCTGCTTGTCCACACACACATACACACATGCACAAACACATAGTGCACACACACGCACACACATACACACATACACAATAGTTATTTCCAGAGAGTGACAAGTGTCAAGGTAACATGAACCACTCAAGGTATTGGAACAAAAGGAAAGAATGAAATCATGAGAGAGAAATGGTTCTGCTTCCCCCACTTCTCAGGGGTCAGTACAGCAAGCGGGAGAATCAGGAGCCAGCTGACACTTGAGAACTGGGCTCTAGAATGAATTGATCCTTCCCTGGATGGATTCAGCATCAATAACTTTACATCAGCAGGTGCTGGCTCCCTTGCACTTGCCAGACTGCAAGCTGTCTTCCTTTCCATTTATTTGGGGATGAGATGCCTCTCCTCTCTAAGCAGAAGGATCCCGCTGTGCCCTGAGCTCAGATGCCTGACTCTGAGCTTTAACCTGATGCTACGGCTCCCAGCAGTCATCTCTATGGGGACAGGAGAGAGGAGGAGCCACGCTGGCATGGCTCTGTGCGTGTAATAGAGCCGGAAGAGTTATGAAACCCAGGCTGTTCTACTAGGCTCTTCTGCAGTAAATACTTGTTATAAAAATAAACCCAGCCCGTGGTTCCACAACAATGAGCAATCCCTCAGGGCTGCCAGTGCTGGAAGTAATCATACTTCTCTGGGCATAGGGCTGAGGACACAGGCCAAGCCACAGTGCATGACATGCATTTGGGCTCACACTCATGATTCCACATCTCACTGAGGACATGGACCTCCTTCACAGTTTCAAAGGGGGAAGCTTTCTCGCCTGCATCAGGTATAGACAAACCCAAAGTCCCAAGCTTGAGTTAAGTAAGTGAAACAGTTGTCACCAATATGGGGAACAGTGAAGTTAGGTGTGGCGGGAGTGGCAAGGGCTCCACATTTAATGTGAATCAATGGCGTGGAGTTGTGAAGGCAGCAGTGTAGTCTTAGCTGCACCGAAGCCACTAGAGCAGTCAGAGCAAGGGACAATGTTGACTGTTTTGGAAACCCATCCAGAGAAAAGACACAAGGTGGTGCGAGAACTCAAGCCAGGAAGAGAGGTCCAGAGGAGACCCAGATGAACAGGACAAACCCTTCACACACTGACTCACAGTCAGGTGTAATGGCGGCCAGCATACTGAACCCAACAAGGTCTTGTCTTGCCTGGGCCTTGGTAGTCCTTGCCCACAAGGAACTACCAATATAATGGAGAAAATTCTCAAAGTAAAAAGCGGTGTGATTTCATGTCAGTTCAACCAAATGCTCTGTATGAGCAGAAGACAGAGATGCCCGAAGACGCTTCCCAGAGGAGGTAGCCTTGCATTGACCTTGAAGGATGAATGGGAACCCTATGGACAGAAGGAGTAAGGCCTTCTGAGACCAGCCGGTTAGCCAGGCTCATTAACAGCTGGGAGATACGTCTGCCTGGGTATCTTCCTGGGTGAGTGTGCTGCAGAGCTAACATGCACCCCAAAAGTGCCCCCGCAGCAAAAGTGAACACTCAGAGCCACTGAGACTCCGTGCTGTGCTTTATCAGTTCCCGCCACCCTGAGGCCCAGCTGGCTTAGCTACCTTCTCCACAGCGGGCATGCCCATTGCTGCCTTCAATCCGAACATCTATACACATCCACAGGAGCCCCTCGTGAGAGCTGGCCTATTATCAGTCCCTCCTGGGATCCTGATGAGGCCCTGCATCTCCCAAGGGTATATAAAAGGTAAGCAGCGTGTGGGTAGGAATGTTCCAGAGCAAGGCTGCTGTAAACTACCCAAGGGGCTCTTCAGTTGTGCAGCTCCGAGGTTTTTTGGAGCTCTGGGTGAGACCCCTCAGTGGTATGGCTACCTAGGAGTCACTCGTGGTCCTGTAAATAGCTCCAAAAAACTCCTTAGTTCACCATACTGGTCTTCAGTGGAACCTGTGGTTTGTTGGTACCGTTTTTATCTGAGGCAAATAGATATTCTAGCTATTTCTTTGTGTCTCCCCAGAGACAGGTCCTCCATAGTAGGTATGAGCATCTGTAGGATGGCTGCGGTAATGAAGACAGCTCACTGCCTATGCTGCCCAGGTCCTGCCTTCCTTCCACGCAGAAGAACATGCAGCGGGAGGGAGGCAGTGGCACGGGTTTAATGTGGGGGCCTGCCTAAACCCCTTGTGGTTTAGAATGCTATTGAACATATGATGCTCGTTACCGCTGAGGTCACAGGTGCCCCACAAACCCCCAGAGGCAAGTTAAATTTGCTCTTCTCTGTGGCCACAGGGTCTAAAACCCATCTGAGATGTACCACTGTTCAGAGGAGTGTCTTAATCCTGCACAAATGTTTTGATAAGCCTGCAGAGCAGGCATCGAGTTGCCTTCCTCCTTGCTAGCCTACCTCACCACTAGGTTTGCGGTGTAGGAAAAAAAATAAAAATGACAGAGCTTCTGAGATTGGGAAGAATTTAGAACTCATTTGGCCCCACCTCCTTATTTTATGGACTAGAAAATGAAGGGGTGTGTCCTGGCCTCCTGGCTCCTCTTATGACACTCACCCCCAGGCATCTGGCTGCTTCCTCCTCCAGCAAGGCCAACCCCTCTCAAACCTCTTACTCCTGGCCATGTGCCAAGAGCTTCTAAGATGCATGACAGCACAGCCTAGGAGCTGGGTGCCCGTGGTTTTCCTAACGGACAAAAGCATTCAAGAGATCAAAGCGTTCAGTTTGATGATGTTCCTAAATGCGAACTCAAATTGCTGAGTTAAACAGCGGCAATTTTTTTTTTTCCAGAGGGCTTTCCGGAACAACTACTCAAGAAGGAATTCAACTTGAGAGGGCGGGGGGAGGGAGTGGCCCAACAAAGAAAATCTTAAGAGATTATTGTTAATTACAGACTTTTACCTACCCCACGTTCTTTCGCTTCTCGAGTTAATTAAATCAAGACCAGATGTCTGCCAGGTGGGTTAGCCGCTGGCTATTGTAAGAGATTAATAGATCCCAGCAAATGAGGTAGGGACGGCGCTGTTGGGTTTTAGGGATCATTGCTGCTACTGCTGTTCTCAGCAGAATCTCGAAGGAAGGACTCTCTCTTTAGTCAGGATGTTAGCAGGAGCTGAGAGAGCACGGGACCAACTCCTCTAGCCAGGGCATCAGATCTGAAAGAAGTCAGACCTCCAGTTACTTTTTAAATAGCAACTGGTTCTGGTCTGGGGATGTGTGACTTAGGACTAGAAGGGTCTGATGGACCCTGGGTAGCAATCAGGGCTCAGTGTCCTGCTGTTCTTCACCATTTGATGCTGATTGTCCCCCTCACTGTATAAGATGAGAAAAATGAAAAGATAAAAACAGAACCAGACCCTAAAAGTTGTTCTGACACGGTGCATGGCCCTTCTTCAACCTCCCCGATCCCAGCTCTGCCATAGATAGAGATATCCAACCCCAGTCAGGGTTTCCTTCTAGAGTACCCGGGATCCTGGCTGAGGCCAGCATGAAGGAGGGAGAGGTGGGGGGAGACCAGACAGGAGACAAAGGTCAGCCATGATTCACAAAGAACCCATTTGTTCTAGCGTGTGAAACTGAACTTCTACAGTGCCGTGGGTCATTTACAGACGCCCCGAGCTCATACTCGCCAACCAATCAGTTCCCAATGCTCCCTCGAGTCTGTCTTCCATCATGCCTGCATCTGAGTCACCAGCCTGTCTCTGGGTGCTGAGCAGTCAGGAGCTGTTCAAGGCCCCAGAGCTGCCCAGCCGGCATTTGGAAGCAGGCACACACTCCCTCTTTGTGACTGAAACAGAGCAGCCGAGTACGAACACACATAGGTCTGTGAAACTTGAATTCCTTTCTGAAGAACCCCAGCTCTACTTTGCCTCCCCCACAGTGAATTCAACTGAAGTGTCCTGGCTTTGGAGAGCTGGAAAGAGTGACTCAGCTGTATTTGGCAGCTGAGAGTTACGGCATGCCACTCTCTGAGAAACAGAAAAGCACTATAGGTAATAAGTTAATCTATTCATTCACAAAAGGGGGGTGGGGGGAACCTTCTCATACCCATTCATTCCCCTATGATCTTTTGGTCCTGTAACTTTAGCTACAAATTGGATCCCTTCCGATGCCCAGGGTTACCTCTTCAGATTGGGTCAGGGAAGGAACCACCTAGAAAGGACAGTGAGGCAGGCAATGAGGTACCCAAGGCTCAAAGACAATCAGTCACTCAGGTGCCGGTCGACACCTACACAACCTTGGCAATGCACAGTTCTCCAAACAGTGTAACCTGGGAGCTCTATTCCTCACTCTGACACAAAAGGTATTTCTTTCCCCCAAAAGAAAGTCACTTGCTTCCTGGGTTCATAAACCAATGGAATGCCTTTAAAACACACCAAACCCAGAGGCTGGGGAGAGAAATCAATTAGTAGATGCTGCTACATGAGCAGGAAACTCTAAATTGGCTCCAACACACCCCTAAAAACATCAGGTGTGGTGGCATGCTTGTCATTGCAGGGAAGCAGAGGCAGGAGATTCCGGGGATGCTCTGTGCAGCCAGCCTAGCCTAACTGGAGAGCCCCAGGCCCATGGGAGATTCTCTCTCAAGAGCAAAGTTCTACTGAGGAACAGCACTAGAGGCTGACCTCTGGCATTCACACGCATGTGAGCTGGTGTGCACACAGGAACACACACACACACAAGGAAACATAGATACATGAATGCTTCAAAAAGACTGTGGCGCCTAGGCGTGGGAAACTCACCCACAGGTGAGAGTTCTGGGCAGCTACGGTGGGGAGTTGTGGCTTGCAGGAGGCTTGCACTGGGCCATAGTGACTGGATTCTGGTTAGCTGCCTCTGACATGGCCTCTGCAGGATTGCTTTGGGGTCCTACAAGTCCCTGAGGTATGACACACCTCTACCAAGCAGCCTTAGCCATACTCTGCCCTTCCCTACTCCAAGTTCCCCAGCTGGAGCAGGGAATTTCAGCTAAATTCCTTATCAGCTTCTAGGAGCATGCAGAGACTGCCCATGCTATGCCGCTGACACGCCTAAGTTGGCGTAGGGAATCTCTGAGTGGTCAGACCTCTGAAACTGAACAAGGCCCTCGAGTATCCCAAACTGTGGCGCGCATCTCCCCCACCAGAGTGAAGCCTTGGGTGGGAGATGAAGGTTTATGCCTAGCTAAGCTGACTGTCCCACCTCTTCCCGCTTCTCCTGTGCCCTCTTCCTGCCTTGTAGAGATCGCTCACACATTAGCTATTATCAGATCCCTAGCCTTTTGAAAATCCTGCCTCTTACACAGCTGGCTTTTGAGCTTGTCACTTTGGGGACTCCCAAATCTCTAATGTGACAGTGAGACCTCAGCAATGGCAACTACGCACCCTTTCCTCAAAGCACTGAACTTTCCCTGCCCTCCTCTAAACACACACACACACACACACACACGCACACGCACACACATGCTCACACAAATATGCACGCACATGCTCACACACATGCACATGTATACACGCGCACATGTGTGTACACACATATGCACACACATGCACATGTGCACACATATACACGCATGTGCGCCCGCACAGCTTCTCACCTACAGTGAACAAGAGGCCCCAGAGGAACAGAAACAATTCTGAGAACATTTTAAACATTATCTCCATTCCGTGCTAAGACTCAGAATTTTACCTGGAGCCTTGAGATGCACAGCCACGTCTGGGTCATCCCTCATTCTCACAGCATTTGGAAAAGCGGGTAGAAAGTGAACACCTGCCAGGCCGTGGTGGCGCACACCTTTAATCCCAGCACTTGGAAGGAAGACAGAGGCAGGCAAATCTCTGTGAGTTCGAGGCCAGCGTAGTCTGCAAGAACTAGTTCCAGGTTAGGAACCAAAGCTACAGAGAAACCCTGTCTCAAAAAAAAAAAAAAAAGAAAGAAAGAAAGAAAAGAAAAAGAAAAAGCAGACACTCTGGTCATGTCATATTTGTGTAACGAGATAAAGGAGAAGATTTAGTGACTCCTGAAGCCCTTGTGAAGGCGGGAAAGCTGAAAGCGGCATACAGGGGGTTCTAATGGATTTGAGTTTTTAGATATGCACTCATCTTACTCAGTTCTGAACCTTCTTGGCCTGTCTGTTAGAGTCTATGGAGAAAATGGAAATCTTAAACCCAGCTATGGGATCTGAGAGACCTATGGCCCACCTCTTCCGGAAGCAAGGATTCAGGCTGGGCTTAGTCCTGGCTTGTCTGAGTTCCATCATCCTCATTCAAAGAAGCTGCCATGCCAGTCCTCTGCAAACATGGGGAGTGGGGTCTTATCTCCTCCTCTTATTCTCTCCCCCACCCTGGTCAACTCCACTGCCCAGATGTCTGTGGCCCAGCAGGGCCTTCTCCCAGCCCACTGGCCCTAGGCTGTAGCTGTATCAACACCAGTAAGCCTTCAAGGCTTTTCAGAGCTGGGCTTGCCCTCCACAGGAAATTAAGAGCCCACAGTGAGTCAGCAGCCTGGATGGGCCTGAAGCCGAGACTCTCGCTTGGCTAGGCCTCTACCAGATGGGGCATTCCCATCCTCTTTGCCCTGAGGGCAGTATCTGCCCTCACACTGAGCTATCAGAATTCCAGTGTGTCTCCCTACTCCATTGCAGCTCTGAAGTTGCCCCAACAAATGCGCTTGCCTTGGAGGGTTGGCAATGGGCGCAAAGCACAGAAACTTGAAACTACGAGGAAAGTGGTATTCCGGAAGCCTGAGGGTGTGAAGTGTGGGTACCACCTCTCCTGGCTGTGACCCTTCTTGGTTCCAGGAGGGAGAGCAGAACAGCCTCCAAGAAGCACCCACACTCCCTTGGTGCCCACGCTTCTGTGAATCACAGCAACTGTACGGGGTGCTGAGTCACCCTGGGGAGACAATATAGGGCCTATTTTAAAAAGATTTGTCAGGGTACTAAAGCCCTAAATGCTTAGTAATTTAACTGCCATAAATAGGTATTGGTTAGGCCTCGGTGCAGGCCAGGCTGCTCCTTTGCTGGCTGTCATGGTACATGCAGTCCTGAGCTTGCACAGAGGGACCTGGCACACACAGGGCAGCTTCAGCCACCACTGCCAGAGTGTGAGCCAGACCTTTGCCTCAGGAAGGGTGGAAGGGAAACTCCAGGAGAGGCCAGGTCTGAACAACAGATATTGAATCTTGGGCCATCTATTCCAAGTCACTCACTGTTTCCATCTATGGGGAGAGAAAAATCAGGTGGCCTGAGACTAACTGATTTGAATTTCCAACTTCTAAAACCTGAAGTTTCTCTTTAGTGCAACAGATATCCTTTTGAGCCTGTATTTATCTAGGACTCAGAGAACTAGAGATCAGAGCCACCACGGGATCCGTAGGGTTCGATTTGTCTAACCTGTGCTGCTGCTGAGAAGACATACACTCAGAGAAAGGTGGGTGTGCCCTAGTCCTGGCCACAGAGCTGAATCCCGGGTATCCATCCCTGAAGTGAAGGGTGCAGAGAAGGGCACCGATGAGATACTGGGCTCCAACCAGGAAGCCAGCACTTGTTCCAATAGCAGTGATGTGCAGTAAAAGGTAAAAAGGGCGGGGAGAGGAAGGAAGGAGGGCTGTGTCCATAAAAGCAGCAGCTTAAGCTAAGTCGTGGAGGGGGAATGCTTGGGGGATGTCAGCTAGTCGGGCTATCATATGGGATGCTAAGCCAGAATAATGGGCACAGGGAAGGAAATAGGTTAAAGCCCAGATGTCGGAAAGTCTAGAATGCCACAGTGAGGAATCTGAACTTGATCGTCATCGGTATTATCTAAAAGCAGCAGGTGGCAACGGGCCAGACACTTTACAGAGAAAGACTCTCAATTAGTGCACAGTCTGCACTTTCTGGGAGCTTGGAGTTCAAGAGAGAGAATAAAATTAGGGGCGGATATTAAAGACATGGACTAAACACACACATAAATCAAAACCTACTGAACACCTGAGTGTGTAAGTGTGAGCAGAGAATAAGTGCATTTAATGAACTCATGAAGGAAGATGACATCTTGGAAATCATTCCTGGAACGTCCCCCTTCTTCCCGGGGCCTTGCAGCACTGAGAAAGGTTCCCAGGAGCCAAGACTTCAGCCTTAATATTAGACACTGGCTTTGTATGGCTTTTGTCTCTTAAATGGCTGATTTTTGAGACTGAATACCCCTGTGAGCTTCCTATTCGTTCTCTCTTTTGTTAGCCCTCTTCTGTGTTCAACCCTAAGTCCATTACCTACAATTGGAGGGCAAATGGGCCAGGCAGCCACTGGGTACAGCTGTGCAGGTTGTCCACCAAAGAGTTGGAACTGAACTCTAACCTTCCCGTTGTCAAGCCCATTGTCAAAAATCTGTATTTGCACACGGAGAGGTGCTTTCTCTAATTCACACAAAGGCATTTATTGGGCTTGGGGCCCTAACGGTGGGTGGAGTAGGCAAGCAACTGCTCTAGGTGATACATTCCAGCTTTCCCCTGCCCTGCCTCCCACCATGGGACATGGGAAGCACTCCAGCCTGGTGTCCCAGGCCAGATGACAACGTGGCAGTGACTGTGAGCCTCCCAGCTCTCTTCAATGCATCCCTCATTTGCTTGCGCAACCTTAGGCCAGAGATCTGAGGGAAAGCAGAGAAAAATGTTGCCAAAGCACATCAAAGAGGCACACATACTGTAAACACCCACTGGGTCATGCCCCGGCTTCAGCCTGTTGGACATCCTTCTTTCTATCTTCCCTGGCACACTCTCAAACACAGCACTCCAGGCTTCCCTACCGTGTGAGAGTCAGAAGCCCCTGTGGTCAGCAGGAATTCCCTTCCTACCCTGTCAAGATTGACAGAAGTCAATTCCGGCATTGAAATGACAGCCCAGTAGCCCCCAAACAGCCCTCTCCGCTGCAGTGGGCCTGGGTCAGGCTAGCGTCCTGCTCTTCTTGTCCACTGTAGTTGGGTATGTGTGTTTGTTCTGGTTCTGCACTCCATGGTCAGGTAGATCTATAGGTGAGAGAGGGAAAAAGAAAAGAAACAGTGCCAGCGAGCTATTCCTCTTCCCCCTCGCTCACCTGCCTGCACCAGGAAGTAAGTTAAGCTCAGAAGAAGAACCTCATGCTGCTGCCAACTGGACATGAGCCTATGCCAAGCCATGGGCCTCTCTTCGCCCTGCTCCTGTCCTCAGGTTCTGACTGCTGGACCAGCGTCGTGATTATGGGCTAGCAAGGGTCTGAATGACATTCCTTGAGCATGGCTCCTGGATTCCCTCCTCAAAGCTATCACTTATATTCTGTTCCTCTAGGTACCTAGTGCTAAATATGCTCCCTGAATCACTAGCAGGGCCTCTGGAGCCGTGCGCTGCCCTGAACCCTATCTTGTTGCCTGACTTCATCAGTCAGTGTCCCAGGTAAGTCCCTGGGCCTCCTTTTGAGCAGGTAAGACGGAAGCAAGAAAATAACAAGCCTCATTTCTCCAGTATGTCTTGATCGTCTAAGGGCTCACTTTGTCTAATGGATTATTTGCATTCGGAGGGCAGGGCGTACCTCTTTTCTACATCTGGATCTGGTATCACAGAGTCCAGGTGAGGGCCCTCAGCAAGGTGGAGGTTTAGGGACCAATGATAAGTGACTGAATGAGGGGCAGAAGAGTAGAGTTTGATTGTTTAGATGAAAGGAGAACAATGGAACAGCCAGAAGGGATGAGAGGATTCCTGGGTGCGTGGCGGGTGTGGCAGGTGAGCAGGGGGGCAAGGAGGTTACCTTTTCCTGGTACTTGTGCACAGATAACTTCTAAGAAATGACCTGATCTCCTTGCAGACTCCGTATTTCTGCCCTCCGTGGTAAGTCCTTTGCATGCTCTATTGTTGCTTCTCAGCAAAGTGAGGAGTCCGTAAGAGCACTTGAACAATGGGAGGGGAGGACTTGAGACAAGATGCTGGCAGGAGGGAACAGGAGTAGACAACGGCTCAAAGGCTTGACTAAGAGAATTTGACCTGGGTGAATAGGCAGTAGACATGCAAGAAGAGAAAGGGCGGCAGGGCCACGCATGAAACATGGTCACTGGTGGGGCCAGGCAATGGGACTGGACACGTATGAAACACAGTCACTGTTGGGGACGGGCAATGGGACTGAGTTTGCTTCTGGACATCCTGTGCCACCATCGCAACTGAACAACTGACTATCAACACCAAGGACCAGGGCAACTGAAACTGACAGTGATAGGGACACACAGTGGGACATTCTTCCCAAGACCAGTTGCTGGCCTCCTGGCTGTGCATTCCAGAACAGAGGACTCCATCTCTCCTGCCTCAGAGCTACCAGGAGGAGGACAAGGCCTAGAACACACGGAGCCCTCTGCTCTACACAGAACCCCTGAACATCTAGATGGGCACATGGGCAGGAACTTCCTGCAGTGATGAAAATATCCCCTATAGGAGGTAGTACCATGGCCACCCATGTGCTTTTGGGACAGTAGACACACAGCAAGTACAGCGAGGCAACTGGATAATTCTCTTTTAGAAATTTATTTAAGTATAGATATCAATTGCTATATAAGGCCAATAACCATTCTACTGGAAAAGCAGAACTCCTTTAGCCTCACACATGTGAGGAAACCAACAAAGGGATCTTCCTCAACAAAATCATCTCCTCTAATGTGTGAAGTAATGTCCAAAAATTCTATTTCCATAGAACTGTATAACTGAGACCATGTGTGCTTAACAGAAATCTGACATAGTTAGAATTTAAGGCCTGAGTGATAAGAAAGAGCTTTCAAAGGAGAGGGTTTTGATAAACATTAATACTAGTTTTCTTTGGTTTTTGGTTTCGGTTTGTTTGTTTTATTTTTTGTTTGTTGCTGTAGTTGTTCAAGATGGGGGTCTGACTCTGTGGCCTAGGCTGGCATGGGAATTCACCATATAGCCCAGGCTGGCCTCCAAATCACAGAAACCTCCCTTCCGAGTGCAGGGATTACAAGTGTGAGCCACCAATTCCTGTGTCCTTCAGCTACCAACTTGCCACCGCCTAGAATCATCTGGGAGAATCTCAACTGAGTGACTGCCCAGGTGAGACTGGGCTATGGCCATGTTTATGTGAGACTGTCTTGATTGTCTCTGGTTTGGCAGAGATCAGACCACTGCGGGTAGCATCATCCCTAGGCAGGTGGCCTGGGCTGCAAATGGGTCAGGGAACAAGGCAGAGAGCAAGTCAGTACAAGGCATTCCTCTGTGGTTTCTGCTCCCTGCCCTGCTCTGACTTCTCTCAATAATGGATGGTGACCTGCAAGTACATGTTAGTCCAACCCTGATTGTGGTGGGAAGGTCTCATCGATGGCAGCATAAAGAAAACTAGACCATCTAGACCACATTGATTTTCACGTTGGTTAAGGACAACTTGATTATTCTTTAGGGATTCCAATGCTTGTTAATATTAATAATGATTAAATAGATAACTTTGACCAAGTGCTTACCTTATGCTTATCTATTGCTGCACAAACAACAGTTTAAAACGATGAGTGAGTATTATGTCACATCATTTCTGAAGACTGGGAATTGAGGAGTGATTTGGCTGACTAAGTCTGGCCAGGGGTCGGGGCTACAGGTTTCTTTGAACTTGACTATGACTATAGCATCAATTCTAAAATGGCTATCAGGGAGCCTCAATTTCTTCTCATATAAACCTTCCAAAGGGTTGTTCACAGCATGACAATGTCTTCCCCACAAGGAGACGGTAACTGAGCAGGTAGCCTCAATGTTTTCCTAAAACCTAACTTTGAAAACTACATCCCACCTCTTTGCTAGAGTCTGTTGGCCATGTCACTCAACCCAAACCCCACTGTAGGAGGAGGGGAGATGAAGGTGGCACTACCAGGAGGCAAATTCTAGGGCACCATTTCAGAATCTGCTCTTTCTACGCCATATACGCCATCGCATCTCATCCTCATAGAACTAGCAAAGAATGGCCAATAGTATCCCCTTTCCTGGGGCAGCTAAGGCTTAGAGAGAGAGATGCTGAAAGAGGAGCTGTGTGCCTCCTTTTCCAGGTGAAGCCTGTCAGATCCGAGTGTGCACGGACTGCTCCACTGCACAATCCACTGGGATTTCTCTTGGTTCGCTGCCTTAAAACAAGCATCGTGGGGCTAAGTCCCTACCAGAAAACATTCATCCCACATTTAGGCTTCGTGACTCACTCCTAAAATCAAAATACTCAGGAGGCTGAGGCAGGAGGATTACAAGTCTAGGGGAAAACAGGGCTACATAATAGGACTCTCTTCCTCTCTAGGTAGGTAGGTAGGTAGGTAGATAGATAGATAGATAGATAGATAGATAGATAGATAGATAGATAGATAGATAGATATGACTGATGCAATGAAATGGAAATAGGTGGAATTATCATAAAAAAGAGAAAAGTATCATTAGAAAAAACCCATAGAATCAACTGGAAGTGCTTTTCAGTATTGAAATGTTAGCAAAGGGCTGATCCTAGAGCAGTCGGGTGTTAGCCGCCTACAGTGGAGGTCCTCCAGGTCAACCATAACCAGGGACAAAGCACAACAAACACTCCTCATCCCCCCTCCCGCTCCCATCCCCCTGTGGAGCCTGTGGCTGCTGCTCATGCTATAGCCAAGCAACTGCTCAGGCCGCAGTCTTTTCAGGACGCTGTAACAAAATACAGCCAGCTAGGTAGTGTACAAACAACAGAGGCACCTCTCTAAGTTACACAGGCTGGGAGGCCAAGTTCAAAGTGGGGGCTGATCTCAGTGGTTAGCTTTCCACAAGTGTGTTTGGGGGAGGGGAAGACGAACAGTCAAAGCACCACCCACTTTTTTTCTGCCTTGCAGAGTTGACTGCTTCTAAGGAAACACCCCTCACCCTCCTATCCCCCCCAACCGCCATCTCCACCACAGGCTGGAGGTTTTCTTTGTTTCTAGGACTGTTTGATTCTCAGTACCACAGGAGGTGAGACCTTTCCTGCTTCTTCAGGTTTTCCTATCCAGAGCGAAATAAAGGGAGATAGTGTTCTGTGGGACCAGTACCTCCTGCTTAAAGCTGGACTGGCAAGTGCCTAGGCCGTGAATCCTGGACCTGGGGTCATTCATGGCTACAGCACTGGCTCACTGTAATTGACTTCCCTCTGTGGATAAGGTGCCCACTGGAAGGTATGTGGGGAGAACGCCGTGTGATGGCACATAGGAAAAACTCTCCAGGCCACAGGAAACAGAAATGGAGGGAGACTGTCCATGTTAGAGAGGTTCATGCTGCCTCCTGACTGTTATGCCCAAATTCGCAAAGTTCCCCAAAAACCAACAAGGAGACTGAGTCCCGTATGTAAAAGCAAAGAGCCTTTATTTTTTGCAAGTTTGAAAACTCGGTCTCTCCACATGTCCAATGTGTTGGAATAAACAGAGAGCCCCGAGCTCAGTTAGAGTTGAGTTTTTATAGTAGTAAAGGTGGGGGTTGGTGGGGAAGCTCTGTTAACCAATCACACCCAGTTTCTGAGGTTCAGGACCCCCGATTGGCTGGCATTTGTCTAGGGGTGTCCTGGTGAGTGTGTGCTGGAAGGTGATCCTATCTACAGAGGTTGGAACATTAGGCATTTCCTTTGGATGGTCTGTTCTTGGGTGGTGCTTAGGTAATCTTAGTTTATGGTCCTTCCTACAACCAGGTATTGCTTCAGGGTAAACTACTGAGGCTCAGGCCTCCATTAAACTTATCAATGGCTGAGTCCTACTCTGGCAGGCCATAATGGCTGGAAGTAAAGAACTTCCTGTGGGTGATCTGTTTCTCATGGCTGGCCCCCACCCTGACCATCCTGACACTGCGCAGGTGTCAGTTCCCGGAGTGGTTTCACCGTGACTTTGACTCTGCCATCACTCTACACCCCAGCTTCACAGGGCTCACACTTTGGTGACCTGACCCCATTGAGAATCCTCTAGTTCAGGATGACTCCATGGGTGGTAAGAACAGGACTGCTGTTATCTTGGGAGTTTACCTGGGCTCAGTTTCCTAATCTACAGAGGGGCTTTGCTTTCTCTGACATTATAGTTCATACAGCAATGTCAACTTTGAAGGCCCAGCATCACTTGGATGGCATTTTGTTTTTTAAGGAGTCTCCATCCTGCCTACAGGAAACAGAAACCCATCTCCTGAGGCCCAAGGGCAGTGCCCTTCTAGGACAGCCGAGGAGCTGGCCACCAGAGATAGGAGCCCAGGGATAAAGTCTCCTGAAACCCTGTGAGACAGGAGTAGGCAACATGCCAGAAAGGGGGCAGAGCAGGGGCCTTGGCTGTTGCGAGCATGTGCAGAGAAACAAGAAGGAATTAGGGGAACACAGGTTGGAGATGTCCCAGGACCAGGACTCCCCCAGGCCATGATTGTACCTGAGGTCTTTGCCCTGATTCTGTCTTTGGGGGCTTCTGGAGATGCTGTCCTGACACCAGAGGAGCTTGCTCAGGGAGGCATTTTCCAGTGACCGTGTTTCTGTGTGGAGAACATGGCTGTCTGATTATTAGCCTCTCTGCTGTAAGAGAGGCATTCCTGAAGCCTAGGGGACAGCACGTGCCTCTGGGCAAGGCAGTGGGCAGGGTGGCACTGTTCAGCTATGGGCTGGCTACTCCCCATGTTCACAAGATGCCAGCAGAGGCCTGTCAGGTTAGATTGGTCCAGAGGGGTGCAGCCCCAGATCCCTGGCAGGCTCCCCAGTGTGTCCTTGGACACTCTGCTTTCCCCTGGCTGTGATGGGCCACAGGAGCCTCATCTTTGTCCCGAGAGAAGCTGTGGGGAAAGTCTGAGTTCCCCCGCTTTGCCTGTAGCCTAGGCTCTGGATTAACGGGCTGGCCACTGTCAACTGCAGCTGAAGCCCAGCTGTCCCTGTAAGTCTGCCTGGCCCACTTTCCAAAGTGTGTCTTCGGAACATGAGCCTCGGCCTGCTGCGGAGAGCCAGGAAAGACGTTCAGCAAGAAAGCCTCCCAGGTGCTACTTGCGTGTCTCCAGCCCAGCCGCTGTTTTTTCCTGTCTGCCCCCTACACCTAACTTCTCTCTTAAGCTGCACCTCCACTACGTGTCCAGTTTGCTTTTCCTCTCTCTCCGAGTGTCTCCCTCAGACCTCCAGCTCTTGCCAGCTGTCTGCAGGCCCCTCTCCCTTTGTTTACGTCTCATTCGCTTTCCTGTCTGGGTTTGTGTGTGTCTCATTGTGTGTTTCTGTCCCCCCCCCCCGCCTCACCCCCACCCCTTTCTCTAAGGTATCCAGGAAAAAGGACCAGCAGGAGTGAAGCCCTTCCCAGGGTTCCCCAGAACAGGGGAAGGCGAACTGCCAATCTCGGTTCACATGTCAGACTGGCATAGCAGTTCCACCCCGAAACCTCCCTCTGGCCACACTAGGAAAGTATTCGGCAGTAAGTGTTCCCAGCATGCAGAACAAGGCTCCATCCATGCCCACTCTACGAGCAGCACCCTAGGGCACAGTGGAAGTGGAAAGCAATCCTGAGCAGCTTGGGCTGGAGAAACGCTCAACAGTAAGGAGCACCAGCTGCTATTGAGAGGAGCAAGTTTAGTGTTTGGAGGCTCACAACTGTCTGTAACTGTAGCTCTGGAGGAGTCCATGTCCCATGGGCACACACACACACACACACACACACACACACACACACACAGGGGAAGAGAGAGAGATCCAAGGACATTCCCTCAAGTGGCAGGAAACACCTTCAGAAACCAGTGCCTGAACCAAATGCCAGCAGGAAAGTCATAGGTCTCAGTTTTCCATAAATGAGTGCAGTAGAGCTGGGGCTAAGGGACCAATAAAGAATTACTAAAAACACAACTGATAAAACTGTGCAGGGCCCAGAACCTGGAAGCCTTTGAAAGGCCAACTGGAGCCAGTACTTCTAACCATACCCACCCGTAGCCAAGTCATGACATATACCCCCAGCCACCTAACAACCGATGTATGAATCAGAGACACAATCATGGCCATCCCACAGATGTCCTAGGTGAGTAAGTAGCCATTGTCTCATTTTGTAGATGGGCAAGCCGAGGCCCAGAAAGACTCAGTCACTTGTCCAAAGATATACAAATACGATTGTAACCATACATACTCTGTCAGACTCTGGCCCAGCCTGCTCTCCCAACTGTCACACTGAAGAAACAGCTCCAGTCACACAGAGATGGTTCTTTTCATATCCAAGCATCCTTCCTGTGGGTGGATCAAGACACAGAAACAGTTGGACATCATCAAGCATCAGGTCGTGCTGACCTCCCCTGCCTGCCTTCCAGGCAGCAGGTGGCTTCTGAAGCATGTCCCAGATCAACGCCATTCCAGTTAATCCAGGTAGTCAACGCTCACGGTAACGTCTGTGGGTGTGCTGGTCAGTTGTTTTTTTGTCAACTTGACACGAGCTAGAGTCATCTGGGAAGAGGAAACTTCCACTGGAGGGAAAGGTGCCTCCATCAGACTGGCCTGTAGGCAAGCCTGCGTGCGTTTTCCTGATTAGTGATTGATGTGGGAGGGCCCAGCCCACTTCGGCCAGTGCCACCCTTGGGCAGGTGGGCCTGGGTTGTATAAGAAACCTGAGCGGTCTGTGCAAGCTGTGGAAAGCAGTGTTCCTTCATGGCCCCGGCTTTCCTTCGTGATGGACTGTAAGCTGTAAGATGAAACAAACCCTCTCCTTCCAAGTTTTTATGGTCAGGGTCTTTACCCCAGCAATAGAAAGCAAGCTAGAATGGGAGATGGGAGACTCCACGAAACAGTCTGCTTTCTGTCACCCGATGCTGAAAGAGTTACCTCAAGGGCGTAAAAAAAAAATCATATCAGACAAATTATAGTAAAATTCCACAGTGCCTTGTTTTCTTTGAATTAAAATAAACTGACATTGTTCTTGTTGTGGCGGGGTCGGGGTGTACACAACTTCAAGATTTAAGAACAGGCAGAGGTCACTAAAGACTTCTCTGGGCACTGGAGATTTAGAACAGCATATGTGTGTTAAAGAAACTCTAGAAATAAAATGGGAGAAGACAGAGAAGACAGAGGAGAGAAAGGCACCTCACTGCTTCTAAGAAGGAAAAGGGGTGTGTGGGAGATAGATAAGACATGGCGCACGCTCCAGGATATCTGATCCTGCCTAGGCTCTTAGAGTTAATGTCTCCCTGCAGGGGCCTCACTGGGGCAAGACATGTGTGTGTGGTGCCAGGAGGGGCTCACACAAAACAGTTTATGAAGCTTAAAACAATTCATTGTTCCACTTACACCCCCGTAAGCCAGAGAATACACACCCAAAGCGAAAATAAGCCCAGCTGCCAAATTGACAGTCTTTATTAAAGACATAAACTAGATTCCATTCCCCACCGCAAATATTTCTGGAGTTCCTACTATGTGCCAGCACTAACTGCGCCCCTGAGGATAAGGAAATAAATCAGCCATTAAATCAGCCTTGTCCTCAGAAGAAACTGGTCAGTCTAGGAGGAGAAAGCAGACAAATTTTCAAAGAAGCAGAGTCATTCAATAGTCAAACCAGTCATGTAGACCTAGCTTCTTTCCTTCTTTCCTTCCTTCCTTCCTTCCTTCCTTCCTTCCTTCCTTCCTTCCTTCCTTCTTTTCCTCCTCCTCCTCCTTCTTCCTAAAGGAAGTTTGTGGAAAAAAAACTTCTATTGTTTTTGACCAAACAAGCCACTTTATTTGACAAGCCAGTCCTTGTTGTTTAAGAAATTTTAAAAAATGACATTTGAAGCTGTCTTGCCCACTAGCCTGGTAGGTTAATGAGGGCCAGGCCACTGACAGGCTGTGTCTTTAGTGCAGATTTAGAGCCTAGTTTAGTGAACAGTCAAGGAAGGCATGAACTTGAGGAACTATGAGACTCTCGATGTGGGCGTGAGAGGCAGAAGGAATGGAGACAAAGATCTGCTTCCAAATGAGCCTACAAGACAGTTCAATAGAAAATTCCCAAAGAAATAGCAAAGTCTCTCCCACCATGCTCCAAGGACAGTATTAATTACTTTTTGTTGCTCTGATGAAATAGCATAGCCAAAAGTGACTTTTGGGGAAAAAAAAGAGTTTATTGGTTATGGTTCCAGAGGGCTGGAGATTATGAGTGGTAAGGAATGCAGCAGGAGGCTGGAACAGGGAGCTGAGGGAGCTCAACCACACCAAGGGAGCAGAGAGACCGAACTGGAAGTAGGGTGTGGCTAGAAACTCTCAAAGCCCCACTCACTCCCAGCAACATTCTTCCTCGAGCAAGGCCATGCCTTCTAAGGATCCCAGTAACCTCCCCCAAAAGCACCACCCACTGAGGACTAAGTATTCAAATGCCTGAGACTATGTGGGGCATTTCTTACTCCAACCATCACAAAGGTGCAGAAGGAATTGTGGGCCTCAAACCCCCGTGGCTCATAGAACTGTGGTTTTCAAACTTTGAACCGTTGCGTGGCAGAGACCCACTTCAACACCCCTTCCCTGCCATCTCCCCCAGAGTCTAAAAAGTTCAGGCTCTTCATTTCACAGCCTGACTGGCAGCTAGGGACAGTCATGTGACAGTTCTGGCCACTGAGCTGTTGGCAGAAGTCTCTGAGGAACAATTCTGTGTAAGAAAAGAACGTTTACCATCATAAGAAAACAGTTGCCTTTTGTGTCCTTCGGGCATTTCCCCCTTCTTTCCTGATCCTGAGGTATCCACAGAAATGTCAGCTGCAGCAGCCCTGGATTGCTCACCTCATGGCTGGACCTTTTCTTTCAGTCTGGGGATCAAGCTTAGGCCATTGTGCAGGTTGACACACGCACCACCCCCAGACCCATGAGCCTCTTGTAATCCCCTTTGTTCAGGCTGCTCCAATTGGGGTTTTATTGCTAGCACCGGAACACAAAGGCAATCTGTGTAATGCCTGGCATTGCTGAGCACTTTGACAGCGGTGGAGCATTTATATTTAGCAGCCACCATAGCCACTGCACCATCCCAGTGAGAAATGCTACCAACATTTATTGAACACTTACAGAGATAGTTCTGTCTAACACATAAGTCAATTCTTGGTCTTTATCTTCATCAAACCCATCTCCAAGATGGAAAGTCAAGTTCTGCGAGAGTTTGCAGCTGGCATTTGTCTAACAAGGGAGTTGTCCCCACCCACCAGTATACTCCTTCTTCTGATCTCTTTCATGAAGTTGGTTTCTGTCTTAGATACTGTTCTGTTGCTGTGAAGAGACGCCAAGGCCAAGACAACGTGTAAAAGGAAGTGTTTAATTGGGGACTTGCTTACCATTTCAGAGGTGAGTTCATAATCATCACGGCAGCAGGCTAAGAGCTCGCGTCTGATCCACAAGGAGGAGGCAGAGGGAGATAGGCACTATGCCTGGTGTGGGCTTCTGAAACCCCAAAGCCCATTCTCAGTGACATACCTCTTCCAACAAGGTCACACCTCCTAATCCCTCCCCAACAGTTCCACAAACTGTGCCACAAACTGGCACCCTCTAGAGACCACCTTGGAGAGTCCCACCTGGAACTTTCAACTTTCTTTTATCTTTTTTTCTCGTTGTGATGGTTTATCTTAATTACCAAGTTGATTTGGTTGAGAACCACTCAAGATATTAGCGAAGTACACTTCTGGGCATGTCTATGATTCTATCACAGAGACCATTGGATCAAAGCTCTGAGCTAATGAACAGTCAGTCCCCGTTCATAGTATCCTGGAACTTTGGGGAGGTGGCAATGAAAGGTAGAACCCAGACCCTGGACAACTCAGGACTCACTAAGGCTCCTTGTGAGGGATGGGAAGCATCCTCAGACCAGCAAAGTGAAAAAGGGGAAACACAAAGTTACTGGGCTCATGAGAAAAAAGCAAACTATTTTCTAAGCAGTCTATGATTGGCGTGAGCCATCTCTCATCTGAGCTCTGAGCTGTCCCATGGGGGGGGTGAGAAGCCATTTATGAAAATGATAGGGTTGAGGAAGGGAAAACTGGGTGAATAAATAGAAGGACCCCCAAGAAAGGATGAGAATAATTGATTCTGTTTTCTGCAAGGCCACAGGGAGGGTAAACACAGGCCCTCCTGGAATGGACGGTCCCAGTTACAGCTTGTTCTCTTAGCACAAGGTCTTATTTCTCCAGAAATGGAGAAATAATGGGGGCAAAAGGACCTCTGCCTCCAAGGTGTGAGTCCCAGAAGAAGTCTTGCCTGCTTTGCCCAACAGATGCAAGGCATTCTGGGTAAAAACATGTTTGTTGGCTTGGAACTCTGATTATGTTATGCCTGGAACTGAACCATTATGAAACAGAAACTGTAATTTCTAAAATACCCCGTTCAAAATTATATGGAATGGGGTGTAGGTGGGACTACAGGTGAAACCAGATTGGCTCTGAACTGTTGATCGTTTAAGAGGGGTGGTAGTGTTTGTCAGAGGAGCCAAAAGGTGGGAACAAGGCGTGGGCACAAACAAGTAGACAGGCAAAGGAAACATGGTGTGTCGCTACAACCGAATATTACTCAGCCAAAGACAAATGCAATATTGTTCCACTTCTATGAGATATACACTCAGAGGAACATGAGAGACATGGAAATGTGTGTCTGAGGCTAGGTGGACATGGAATTGTTGCTTACGTTGTGGAACATTAGTCTTGCAAACAGAAAAGACACACAGAGAGTGGCTGTACAACAGTGTGGGTGCACTTAACATGCCTGGACCGTAAACTCACATGTGAAGATTGTAAACGTCATGCAAGATCCCTCTGACCATAACTGAAACTTTGAAGGAAAGAGATTTTTAAGGTGAATAATGTTCACATGAATATCCATTATATTATACTTCCCTGTCAATACTTTTACACACATCTAAACTTTCTGTCAGAAAAAAAAAACAACCTAAGTGTACCCTATGGATGTATTAATTAGAATTTTTCAGAGAAATAGAATTGATTAGACAGATACATAAGACACATGGGAACCAGGACATCAGTCCTTGATTACCGCTTCACAACCAGGAGCCACACAGCCATTCTACTCATGGCTTCTTTCCTAGCCTTCAGGAAGATGTGTGTGGCACTTTTTATGTGGCTGTGCACAGTTTGTCTTAAGCTTATTGCTAGACTTTAAAAATCATTATTGTGTGTTATGATGGCGAGTGTTGAGTGTTGACCTGACTGGCTGAAAGCTATCCAGGCAGCTGGTGAAACACCATTCCCGGGCATGTTTGTGAGCATTTCCAGAGAAGGTGAGCATTTGAAGCAGTAGATGGGTTTGTATGTGGTTTCTCCCCTACGTGTTCATGCATTAGAAGCTTGGTCCCAGTGTAGGCATGTAGCAATAGTAAGAGTTGTTGTCTTAGGTTGTTAAGTCATTGGGGGTGTTAGCTTTGGAAGGAATCCCGGTCATCCACATGGGACCCTGGTGTGTCCTGGGAGGGCTGTTAGAAAAGAGCCAGTGTCGCCAGGTGGTGGTGGAGGCAGGGGGAGGCGGATCTCTGTGAGTTTGGGGCCAGCCTGGTCTACAGAGTTACAGGACAGGCTCCAAACACACAGAGAAACCATCTTAAAAAAACAAAACAAAAAAAAAAGAGCAAGCCTGCTCCTTCCCAGTCTTTCAACAGACAAATGCTGTGAAGAGTTTGAGTGCTTGATAATGGGAGAATGGGAGGGAGAACAATGCAAGGAAGGCTGCACGAACAAAGTAGTATGTTTGTGCATATTGTATGTGGTGTGTGCATACTGTGAGCACTTGCCTGCAGACTACGTGGTGTGCACACATATTGACAAAGGCTGGGAGGGAGTGGCGTGGCGGGAGGGCTATGATGGGAAGGCCCTCGGCAGGGACCTTATAAAAGGGCTGAATGCGGCATGAAGGGGCATGAGTGTGGAGTTTGACCTGCCTGGGAATGGGAGGAGAAAGAAAGGAGAGAGTGTAATCTAGACAGGATGACCAAGATAAAATGGCTCATTTGTGGAGCTAACCCTTTCCCAAGTGCCAGCCATCTACCAGGCCCTGCCCCTTTATGAGTTTCTCTGACTGTTGAATGGGAGAGAGACGCTGTCTGAGTGCAAATAACAATACATGAATTTCCTTTTTAAAGTAGCTGCAATACATCACATGCATGTTTGATTACAGACGGTCAAGCTGATAGGTTTGGGTTTATTTTGTAACGTGATGGGGAGCCAAGAAAGGTTGTTGAGCAGTGGAGAGCCATGGTCTATGTTTTAGGCATTACACCGGACACTGTGAGTAGGGTGGGCTAACTGGGCAGAGAGCTGGAGCAGAGCAAGACTCAACAGAAGTCAATATGGCAGTCTGGACCGGAAGTAATTGAAGCCTATGGAAGGCAAAGCCCGGCAATGCTGTAAGGGTAGCACTGTTGGTATTAGCGAGCTTGGCTTTGGAGACATCACCTGTGAAGACCCAAGCAGAGGTATTTAATAGACAGATTAAAGGAGGCCAGCGAACTAGCCTGGTAGAGCCTAGGCATCCCCCTTCCAGTGGAGGACAAAGATAATAATGTTTTTAGTTGTCTTAAATACCTGTAAGACTTTTTCTTCATCTCTTGCCTACATACACTCTACTCTTCAGATGCAAGTTTACCATGTAATTTTCTAGAGAACGAGCAGAAATACAATCCAGTCTTTAATAGAGTTGATGGAAATTATATTTTCTTTTACCACTAGTCTTCTAGAATTGTTTCAGCTTGCATCTCCTTGTAAACCATGTAAATTTTTAAAATTTACCTACCTGTCTGTCTATCATCTATATGTCTGTCTATCTATCTATCTATCTATCTATCTATCTATCTATCTATCTATCTATCTATTTATCTATTATTTTGAGACAGGGTCTCACGATGTAATCATGACTGGCCTGGAACTCTCCATGTAGATCAGACTCACAGAGATCTGCCTCCCTCCGCCCATAGCCACCATGCCTAGCAATCATGTCAACTGTCCAAACTGTTTTTAAATTTGGAAAGACCACTATCATTTTCTTCATATGGAACTAAGACTTCAGACACCTCAAGTTTTCTAGTGCAGGAACTGACCTTAAATACTCTTTGAAATGGTAAGTGTTTCTGGGGTTGTTAGCGAAAGAGCCTCAGATCTAGCAGCCCTTGAAAGTGACGCTTGGCCACCTGTCTTCAACATGCTCATCAACAAGACAAGCAATAGTGCAGAGGAGAAAAAGGAGATCTATTCCACATGGCAGCACTAGTGAGAGCAACTAAGAGGCCCAGGGACCCCCATTTTCATCTTTGGAGTCTTAATATGAAGCTTGGGTTTAAATTTATTTTATATGTCTGTGTGTTTCACCTGCATTTATGTTTGTGCACTGCATGCATACCTGATGCCCGAAGAGGTCAAAAGAAAGCAATGGATCTCCTGTAACTGGAGTTATAGACACTGTAAATGGCCATTTGTGTTACTGGGTACCGGATCTGAGTCCTCTACAAGAGCAACAAGTCCTCATTCGTTCTTTCTTTCTTCCTTCCTTCCTTCCTTCCTTCCTTCCTTCCTTCCTTCCTTCCTTCCTTCCTTCCTTTATTTCAGTTTTTCAAGACAGGGTTTCTCTGTGTAGTCCTGGCTGTCCTGGAACTCGCTCTGTAGACCAGGCTGGCCTTGAACTCAGAGATCTGCTTGTTTCTGCCTCCCGAGTGTTGGAGTTAATGGAGTACGCCACCACAGTCTGGCTGTGACAAGTGCTCTTAATGCCTGAGCTATCTCTCCAGCCCAAGATTTAGTTTTAAATCAAAGGCAAGAGGTATATATAACTAAGCAGGCCTAGTTAAGGTACAATCCTGCCCATCACTGACCATTTGTATCCAGGCTGGCGTCTGTCCTATAAGGCTGTCTGACTAGTTGTCAGAACTGTGTGAAGTCTCTATCTGGAAGACAAACTCCTCTGGCTGGCACCAGACTTTTTACCCTGTCCCTTCCTCCAACATGATATTCTTGGGGATATTCCAATCCCGTGGGGACCGTTACTCAATAGTCTGATAGCCAGAAGGACACAAATGTCTCTTTTTAAAATATCGCCACTGCTGCCAGGATGGTGACAATGACTCTTATAAGCTAGTTTGTCTTTGATGTCCCCAGCAGAGTGGCACATGGTGAGTGTTCTGCTATGGTCTATAGAGGGTACTCTGGGCCCTATCCTTCCCCAGGCCACATGGCCATCGGTAGCTACTCAGACTGACTGATACCATATCTGGGCCAGCCTCTCTCAATGCTGCCATCCTCATTCCTCACATACATATCTCCAATGGACGCTCCTCCGTGTCATTTCCTATCAGTTTCCTGGAAAATTAAGCTCAGACATCTTCAAAGATGTCAGCTTTCCAACAACAGAAAAGTAAGGGGCGGTGAACGCTCCACAGCAGGCTAGAAAGGTCTACTTCTCTACAAAGATGACAGCCCCGTGATCCAAGGGCAACGAGAGAGTCAGCAATGAATTGAGTGGACAACACAAAAATAATTTAAGAATTGAACGAGACTCCTAGGACAGAGAGAGCCAAGGAAACAAACTCCACCTGGGGCAGAAGCCAGGAGCAAATCCAGCCCTGGGAGCCAACCCAGTTCTGGGACACTGATTGAGCCAACGACCTGACTCAGAGCCCGCGACCTCCACCTGAACCGGAGTGGGACTGAACCAGTTACCCAGGACAAGGAGAGAACGGGCTCCACCAGGAGCAGAAGATAGGAGTCAACCCGGTCCCGGGACTTGAGTGGATCAGGATTGACCCAGCGACCAGATCCAGAGCCAGTGATCTCCACCAGAACAGGTCTAACTCCAAGCCAGGGATATCTACAAGAGGAGATCCAGACCAAGATTTACAGAAACAGATCAAAGCCAGCAGCCTAGACCAAAGTAGGCTTGAGACAGCAAACTCCAAGAGAGCAGATCAAAATACGGGAACACTGAGCTACCTCCAGGGACAGGAATAACCAACGAAGTAACTCGAACTGGGACACTGACTGTACCACTAGGAAAACCATCTTAGCTTTTGATCTATTGACACATAGGAAATTATTCAACAGAATCTTAGACACCACCATCCACACCTATTAGAGGAAAAGATGAGAAGAAAAGGTAGGATCACAAGCTACACCACAAAGAACAACACAATACCAGTGAAACCCAAAGACCCTACAAAAGTAAGACCGGAACAACCAAATATGGATGACCCAGAAGAAAATGATCTAAAAAAATAACCACAAGAGAATATCTGAAATTATTAAAGATGAATTGAGAAATTACCTTAAAGAAATGGAAGAAAAAACAAACAAAAAATTGGAAGATATCACGAAATCACTTAAAGAAAACCAAGAAAAAGCACTCAAACATATAACAGAAACTATTCAGGTCTTGAAAACTGAGATAGAAAAAATAAAGAAAACACAA